>JAODXP020006073.1:0-53975 GCA_027497455.2 Sardinella longiceps
TTGTTTTGTCCTTGCTGAATGGGTGAATAAGAATGAAAGACGATAAAAAAATTGAGTGCGTCATCTGCACACCGTATTTCATACAGTCATATCCGCTTATTTTGTTCCATATCAAATCTGTTATTACGTTTCCCTCCGCAAGGAGGTTATGTTTTTGAGAGACCGTGTGTGTGTGTGTGTAAATTGTCTGTCTGTCTGTTTACAAGATAAATCGAGAATTACTGTATGATTTCAGCGAAAGTATATATATCAAATATGTATTTCGGGACAAGTAATAGATTAATAAATTAGGTGGTGGTCGCTTGATCCAACACCTCTGTCTGAATTATGTATTTATGCCTGTGACCATATTGCCTTGGTGAGGTCTGTGAATCTCCCTGAGTGCTTTCCTAGTTATTACATGTTCAGCATTAATAGGTTGCCGGGTATTAGCTGACTTAAAGGAATATTCCACTCTAGCAAAATTAAGGCTCAGCTCCCCACTCTGTGTTAGCTTATGAGTGAAAGCATTTTGTTTCGGCATTTTCCCTGTCCAGCAGCCCCACTTCTTAGCTTTACTATTAAGGCATAGGCACCTGGAACAAAGTCGCCAGATAGCAAACTCTGGCTACGAACTTCCTGTGCCTGGGTGTTAAGTGCAGTTGCACATTTTATTTGCCAGAATAGAGAGTACATTTACAAACAGGTGGAATATTCCTTTGGTGGCCTTGGCCCTGGGGTAAAGTGAGGAACACACACTGGGAAGCCTGCATTCTCCAATGGGCTGGTGCTGAAAACAGCTCAAAAAGGACTACATTAGGTTTGATTCTGAATCAATGAATCACTAACTAACACAAGTATAAGTATTGGGATAATGAGGTGAAGTTAACATCTGTCCAGAAGTAAAACAAAAAAAAAGGGATTAGACACACACACACACATGATGACGCACGCACACACGCACGCGCGCGCGCGCACACACACACACACACACACACACACACACACACACACACACACACACACACACACACACACACACACACACACAGCATGAATGGTTTCCTTAGATTTCAGGAGCTATGTCACCTCTGCTGGCAGATTACATTCTTAAAAATAAATGTGCATGATAAGTGTGACGGAGACTTGCGGCTTGCAAGTAGCCTCCTAGCCAGCAATCTTGATCGGTGGTGGTTGTTAGATTGCATATTCCCAGCCAACTCCATTTTGAAGCCCACTTACCGTTGCCCAACTTCTACTCTACCAAAAACATAGTACAAATCATTATAAGAAGGGCCTAGAGCAGGCTCAATCTTCTCATGGAGAAAACTGAGGTCTTTTATTGTGTTGTTACTAAGTAGTTGCTAAGCAAATGTTTATCAGTCTGTGGTGGCAAGTGCAGTTTTCTATGTCATCTGTTGGGTGGCAGAATGTGTGCGGATAACAGACTAAACAAGCTGATTAGGAAAGAAGCTCGTGTTGGGCTACATTTGAACCTTTTTGTGGTGGAAATTGTTAAACATTGTGAGATCAAGTTAACCCTCCTCTCTACAGTGCCCCTCAAATCTTACTCACACCCTTTATCCTTTGGGTCACTATTGTTAATTTATATTGTTACTCTGATTTAGACAGAAAATTAGTTTGATGTCTAAGAATGCAACCTAGTTCTACAATAATAGAACCACCCGCAATAATTACTGTGGAACCCTGTGAATACCTAAAAAATAATGGCAAATATAGCCTAGAAGATAGTCTAAAAATCACCAAAACTTGCTTCTCAAAATGTGATTATGATTTTTTAGTTGAAAGGTTTTATAACTCTCTTTAGTATACAGTATTTCTAGTTTTGTCTTTAACACTTAAATGAAAACTTTTTCTGCTGACAGTAGCACAGAAAGTAGATAAGAGAACTTTTTTTTTTTTTGGGGTCATCAGACTCTAAGCCGACGATACCAATAACAAAGACCGTTTAAAAGTCAAATATTGTTTTTGCGTCTTGAATATTGCTGGCATCATATCTGATGGGGTAGACCATTCCTTTTAATGCGGTACCAGCTAAGTCAGCTCAGTTATTGTGGTATTATCAATCTAAATAAATTGACCTTCGATCATCCTAAAGAGAGATTTTTTTAGTAGAGCATATTGTACGAATTTGTGTTGAACATTTGTCCATCAAAATGAGAAAGCAAGAAATATAGAGGCCAAAAGAAAAAAAGTTAAATATATTCATAGATAAAGAATATTGTTTTGGGGTCAAATTGAATCAAGCAATCAGAGAGGTTGAGCTTGAAGTGGTTTAACAACTCAGTTGCAACCAAGATAGGTATATAAGAGACTTTTTAACCCACTACAGTAGCACATTATAATGACTTCTCTGAGTAGAGAGAGAGACTAATCTTTTATAGTAATCGAAATGTACAGTACTTTTAATGTTTTACTAAGCGCTATAGTCTCACTGTTAATGTGACATGTGGTGGTCTTGACAAGCATCTCACTTTTGTAATGGTCTTGTGCTGGATGTGCTGTGTATGTAATACCTATTTATTCTGTGTGTACTGTGTATGTGTCTGCTGGTATGTCTAAGCTAAGAAATAATGAAATTTCCCTCTCTTTATTGAATAGATTCAGTCATAAATGGTTCGATATGTGTTAATTGTAGGATGAAAATATTCAGCATTACATATTGCTAAGAAATGCATTGTTTTCCACTAGCACCCTGTAAAGACACAACGTTGAGTTTGACTGAAGCCCTAAAAGCAGGTGGTGCGAACACCATCTGCTGGCTCCGCCACTTTCATTTCCTTCCACCGATAGTTAGAATGACATAGCCTTATTGAATCGCTAATATAGTTCTTGTGGGGCAATAGACGGTGTAGAGAGCCAACCGCCAATAGCGTGTTGATTAGACGAAGGCTGTCCAATCATTTCAAAAACCAGAACGAATGCCCTCCCCCCGCCCTGCAATCGTCAGTGGGGTTACGAACCTCCACTCAGGAACAGCGGGATGAACAGCAGTATTGTGGTTCGGTTAGTGGCTGTGTTTTCGTCAGATAGTCATAAGGTATTTTGTTTTTGGCTGAACGGATGCAGCCAATGACAGGGTTCCACACATTTCCATGAAAAAATCTTATACTTTTTCTACATCATTTTTCCGCTTTCAGCACAATAGGTTTGAGGGTGCAGAAACGACTTTAGTCAGATTGGTATCCTATAGATTGTTGCTGGGGCCATGATGCATAAGCAGAAAATGAGTTCAGATGCGGCTAATGGAGATTAGAGTTTCCAGAGCATCCAAATTTATAGTGGCCTACGTTTTTCCATCAATTGCGTTGTGTTAAACCTAATTGCCACTTTTTACTTGCCTGTTGGCTGTTGGATATCCATATGACTGGTCTGAATGTCATTACCCACGTTCATTTCAAAGTATTTAGACAATACACTTCTTGGCTAGAAACTAAACTGACCGTACCAGCCTAAGAAGCATCACTTAGCATTGACTAATCCTATTAAAAGAGAAACGACAGTACGAGGGATACTGTCCAGAAACCAATAAAATAAAAGTCTTGAAAAGTCAAAGAATCCAGACATAGCCGATTCTAGAAGTGGTATACTTTAATTATGCGGGATGAGCAAGAAAACAACGTGGAGACGATGTCAGCAGTTACGTAACATTGAGTAAATAAGAGTTTCTCTGTATCTTTGTTCTTATCACCTGGTGAATGGAATACCGTTTTCTGGTTATACGTCAGGGTGTCCGTTAATTCTTAACAACATGACACCTGGAGGCATTAATGGTTAAAGCCACCGAAGCGCCTTTGGTATCAATGCTTTAGAATGTAGCCTGCGACCTCTTTTCATATGATAGTACTCCCCAACCGAATAGGATTAATTTTTTTCGTAATCCGCTCATGTTTCTTTTGTGTTTTAAACACTTGTTAACACCAGATACAGTTTTAGTTGCAACCGAAAGGATAAGCGGGATAACGGGCTTTTCAGGTGTCCGGACATAAGAAAAATAATGACTCGGCGTCATATCCCTTAATACAGTTCAATAATTACTGTAAATAGAATTTCGGGTAAACACGTAAAATTGGGGAGCGATGGACATAACAAAGACACGCAAGAGATACATATATACGCGCAGCACACACACACACACGTATTATTGGGTTATAATTTATATACATATACTATACGTATATACATATATTAATACACAGTATTACTGTGTTTGTCTTGGTATGTATATTTTGCCCATGTTTTTTTCAGGGCGGTGATGTTTTTTGCCCATAGGGCCCAACATTTCTGTAATATCATTATCAAGGATGTCTCAGGTGCTCAAGTCCAAAGAACGTTTAGTGCAGGCATGGGAATCAAATGCTTTTGGCACTGGGATAACCCCAGCCATTGTGTTAGCCTTCTGGAAACAAAAAGACGTAATTTATACTAATGTTTCTAAAAATAATTGTGGTTTCAAGAAGCACTACTGGAAGCACTAATTAACTTAATGAAAGAGAAAGTGTTTAGGATAGGATAAGGTTCCAGAAACTACAATTAAAAATAAGTAAAGGTCCCAGACATAATGAGACTTGTATGTACGTGCTAAGCAGTAGACAAGTGAGGATGAGCTGCTGCAGGAATGAGGGGGGAAAAACAGGTAAGATTTGATTTTTCCTTCCAGCATGATTTAAAGCCAATCAATGGTACTGAACAATATGAACACATTTCTTTATAAAACACCTCTCAGCAAATATCAACATTTGTAAGTTTATTCTTTCATACATTTCCAATACATGGGCTGACAAAGAATATTTAAAATGGGAAGAATCTAGAAAAAAAAAAAAAACTAATAAATAAATTGTAATCATTTTATGTTGCTTTCCACCCTACATAGATTCTGCAGCAAGGGCCTATGCAGCTTGTGATGTAGATGCCATAGCTGAGGGCTGACAGGGGTTTGATGTGAAGACTGTGAGTACTAATGTGTGCATGTATGAGAGATAGAGAACAGAGAGAGTGAATGAGCCACAAAGGAAGTCAAAATGAAAATCATTCAATTACTAATTCATCTGCGGGGAGGTAATAATTTCTCTCTCTCTCTCTCTCTCTCTCTCTCTCTCTCTCTTCATCTCTGTCTCTCCCCTTCAGTATATAACTGAAGCACACTGATATTGAAGTCTGAAGAAATTAAGGGCATTGTTTTGTTGTAATCTGTTGTATGCAGTTTTGCAAAGAAGCTGGGTGTTTGAAAATATATCTTATTGCTTTGGCAAGTTTGATGTCAAGCTGCCAAAAAGCCTTTGAATGAAACTATGTATGAGGCTGTACGAATACAAACGTTTTGTGTTTCCAATGATACATTCTAATTTTTCAAGTTTTAAAACAAATAGAATAACAATAATAACTACAAAATGAAAACAACACATGGATAGTAAATGTTTTAACCCTTATGAAGTGGTGTTATTAGGATCCATTTGACCATTTTTTTTTTTTTTTTATAAGATAAATGTTTTGTGTCTTGAATGTAGGTTTAAAACTTTATGTCTTAGTTATTTTCACTAAAAACATAATGGAGAAATAAATATCTCATAGTGACATGTCCCTCTACACCCAAGAAATGTAGGAAATTTTCAAGAACTGCCTTGTTCAGTCAAATTGACCTATAAACACATACCACAGAGGCTTAACAACAAGTGTATAGAGCATCTCATGTGGAATGACAAAGTGTTTTAAGCAGCGAACTCTTTAAAAACTGATGTCTGTGCCAGGAGTGATGCTGATATTTGATTTATTTTTACAGTAATAGCCACACAAAACAAAACACAATTAATGAAATCAATGAGCCCCAGAACAACAGTATTGGCTATTTTTTATACTCTTATAGTTTTTACTGTATATTTCACTTAAAAGATTTTATTTTATTTTCCTTTTAGATTAGAGATGTCACTTTATCCAGACTGAAATTGAGGCATCCAGTAGTATACTATATACACCAAAAACATACACATAGACACACAGACATAATCTACATACATATTATGCACTGCCAGAAATGCAGCGTTTCTGGAAGCATAAAAGTTACTGTAAGTTTACATTCAGTTTGCAAAAAATGTGATAGAAATTGAAATTGCATCAAATCATTTCTGATTTTGGATTTGTTCCTTTGTAAGATTAGCAATTTTCAAAAAAGAAAGTAAAAAAGAGCAAAAAATTGCACAGGGAATATAGATAAGGCATCATAATACAAGGAAGCAGCAAGCAATTTTCCACTGACTCACAATGATTGCTGTATTTTGTATTTTGTTGCTCCATTATAATGACTGGATCTCAGTTACCAAACACTTTTTTTTAGATAATAAGGATGAGTTGAGTTGTTTTGTTTGGAGGGCAAATTTGCTTTTGGCCTGTATTTCAGGCTTCGCAGAGTTAGAGCTTCTTTGCAACAAAATGTGTAATGGACCAATAAGTTGCCTCGTTAGGCCTCTTCAAGAATTGTTTTAAAAATGTGGATTTTGAGTTGACTACTGCTTCAAAGCTGCTATAAAAAAACTGTGGAATTTATCAAAGGTTGTTTCACACCTTTTGTTACTTTTCTTGGTCACAAGGTGGAGATATTAGACCAACATTTGTATCAACCCTTAGATGTGCCGTTGGACCACAGTTGTATGGAGCGTAGTTTCTTATGGCCTTGGAGAAAGTGCCTCTTATCTTTTTGTACTGTTAATGCACCTGGTGTTCCAGAATACCCATCTTGGACCAGACACTTAAACCTTGTATCAGTTGTTGTAGTCATAGCAGTTTAGCAAGCATCTTCTCCGACTTGCGTGATCATATCAAAATTCTAGCTCCCTAGTACATTTGAACTCTGTTATGATGTTACATACTCAAACTTTCACAATGGACCTTTTCTGTAAGACAGAACAGGTTATTGCTTAAAGAATGCTAAGATGTTAATGCTTTTTTCAACAGGAGAAACTTTGAACAGTTTCCGGAGGCTGAATTGTCCATGACTTGACAGGCCACATACAGAAGTGTCACAGCGAGCACCAAAAACGAAAGAAAAATGGGGCAGCTGACAAGGCATTCCTTTCATTTACAAGTCGCATTTTATATACTTGCTCAACAATGTTTTAAATGTTAAACAACTTGCATTGCAATCGTAGGCATAGAGCACATTGAGAAAACAAAAAAAAAATGAATAGGACTTTTTGGCTGGAGATTTAGAAGCCAATTTTAACCTTAATATATTTATAGTTGCTAACAGTGTTCCTGACAGCTTTCATCACTGTTATGATCAGACTAGTAGCAACTTAGCAAACTATTCCTCTCATGTTTCAGCATTCTCTCCGATGGAAAACCGACTCCAAGACTGCTGCATCATGAAATCCGGATGTAGGACCACCCGGAATATCTATTGTATTGGAATACTTACTGTAACACAGATCTATATTTTCGCGGTGGCGGGAGCTAAGGGTGATGGAGGGTGAAGCGGCTTGCAGGTAATATATATGGGCAACTGCAGGGTTATGGATGGGACATTTTTCATGCATTAGTTGATGAACAAAATGCCACATAACCTCCGCAAACCTTAGCGGTATTTCACAATTCTGTTCATATTCTTATGCAAACCCCATGGATTGAATATAGACAAACACAAATAATATCATGATTAACAATCGTGAGAACATGAGCCTTGCAATTTGTAAGTCATGGAACGTGACGAAAAATGGACAAACTCTTATGGGAGAGTAGTTTTTGCTGTGAAGTCTGTGAAATTTCTAGAGAAATGTAAATATTACTACATTCATAACAAACCAGGACACCTCAGTAAACAAAGAGAAAGACTTGATTTTAGGCGCAAATGTAAAAAAGTTGGTTTTCGTTGGGATAAATTGCGTTATGGATGTGATCGCCATGGCTGTGAATACGTTAAGGATGGGACGTCTGGAAAAACCTTCCAAACAATACAAAATCTAGAAAAGCACTCGGAGAGCGCAGACCTCCGCCAAGCAATGTGGTCACAGATATAATATATTAATATAATTACCAGCAAACGCCCGTCCTCCCACCTGCAATCCCCCCCACCCCGCCAAATTCTGCTAATACCAATTTTGGATGTGATACGTCAAAGCATGGTCGAACTATGAGGTCACTTCCTGTTTGGCGACTTTACCGTAAAATTTCATTGGGCGTAGAAGGCGAGCACTTGGACTTTCGAACAAAACAATGGATAAGTTTTACGAGACATGTTCCAAAGATGATACCAAGTTTCGTGTGAATCAGATAAAGTATGGGTCAGTGAAATGTTAGTTTCACTTTTGACACAATTCACTCCAGGGGGTGTTCTGGATCACCGATCACCACCAAAATCGAATCAGTTCTTCATTGTCCCAATACAGACGTGGTCCAAAAATTTCATCCAAATCCGTGCAGTACTTTTCGAGTTATGTTGCTCACAGACAGACACACACACACACACACAGACTCACACACGGACAGACACACACACGCCAAGCAAAACATAACCTCCTTGGCGGAGGTAACAATTGTGTCTGGTGGATTTTAACCTGTAACAACAGAAATAGTAATATAACAATAGAAACTAACTGATAGCATTGCAGCTTTTTTTTGTGTTATCACCTTCTTATGCCCTTCATAAACCCCTCCATAGACTTACATTATGGCTGAATAGGGTACAAATTTTAACAACCACAATATCTTTTCGAAACTTGTTCAGTTGAATATTTACATCGAGACAATACTTTCTTGTATTGGAAGTTTTCTGAAAGAATTTGTATGTCCATGTAGGTGAGATTTAAAGTTTTAAGGTGAGGCTTTACTTTTTTCGTGGAATTGCCCATATATTTTTTTTAAGTTCTATGCGCTAATTTCCTTGTGAACCGTTCCATCACAGCTCTGTGAGTAATCTAATCTACCAGAGAAGAATAGGTGTGAAGAATAACTAGTTCACAGATTCACAGAAAGTACTTTATTGGCGTGACAAGACTTATACTTATATTACCAAAACAGTCAATAAATCATACAATAATAATACAATAACACAACAATATCATAAAACAATGTGTGTGTGTGTGTGTGTGTGTGTGTGTGTGTGTGTGTGTGTGTGTGTGTGTGTGTGTGGTTGGGGAGTTTGTGTTGTGTTTATGTGTGTTGTGGACATATGTGTCTTGATAGATCATTCACTCAGTGTCAACAATCGCAGCGTGACAGGTGTCTCCCTGCTCTGTTCAGTTTAGTTCAAGTTTTATTTGTACCCAAAGGGGAAATTAGGTTGTAGCAGGTATTAAAACCTTCAGAACAGACGCCAGATAATAAAAAACAACATAAAGACAGGGACACGGGTCAACACAGCAGAAGGACATAAGGCCCCCAACCATTTCACATAGACTGGGACCAATGCACAGAATTAAAAATCAATACAATAAAAACAAATATGAAATAAGAGGATAAAAGAATAAGATAAAAGATCATATCAAAAACATGGAGATACCAGTCCAAGAGTCCAATGTGCAAAAATGCAAGGTGTAGGGAGGAAACATTAATTGTGCAAATTCAACATATTTATGGCCGTGCAAATAAAGGAGCATTTGTATCTTTTGATCTTGTGTGTGGGAATCTCTAAACCTTCTGCGTGATGGCAGAAGTTCAAACTCCCCATAGAGAGGGTGATCCACACAGTCTATAATTGAAAGCGCTTTCCTTCTGGCACTGATCCTCTGAGTCTGAAAGCAATGCAGTAACAAGGCAATTATAAGCTGCTTGGGATATCAGTGTCTCAGTAAAAGCAAGGACAACTGATAACACCCAGCCCCAGGAAAACAACACACACAGTGGCTGACTTCTAGCCTTTACATGGCACAGTAGAAGGAAAAGGGAGGATGAGTGTGTGTGTGTGTGTGTGTGTCTGTCTGTCTGTGTGTGTGTGTGTGTGTGTGTGTGTGTGTGTGTGTGTGTGGGTATAGCATCAAATTCTGGGCCCTATGCAGAAGTTGTGGCCATGGGTCCCCTTTAGGTCCTGGTATACAATTTCAGCCTACTCAAGAGACCTCCTCCCACCTCGGGCCCTGGTAACTCAGTCCCCCTCCTCCCTCTGACCTATGGTCTGTGTGTGTGTGTGTGTGTGTGTGTGTGTGTGTGTGTGTGTGTGTCTGTGTGTGTGTGTGTGTCTGTGTGTCTGTGCATGCGTGTGTGCGTGCTTGTGTGTGTGGGAGAGTGAAACAGGGAACGGTTTCTTCAGTCATGGGCTTTTAAGAAACACATACATGTAAACTGTACATGTTTTAATGTTTTGTAATGGTGGACAAATTCCCCTTAGCTATGAGGAGGGTATAAATGTTGCTGCAGAATTGTATTACATTTCAGACAAAAATTAGCTCCGGACTTCAGAGTCATGCCATGTTTACAAAGCAATGTGTAACTGACAATCCTGGAATTTTAGATCCACTCAAGGTGTTTTCCAAAAATGCTTGGGACACTCTTATTTTACTTTACTGAACCAATTTGACACATTATATTCCCAAAATATAAAGACGCTATGATGATCTGTGACTTACATACAGTATGTGGTGTAAGGCGTGGCATTTCTTTTTTTTTCCAATCAAGGTTCCAATCATGGTTAAATTGGTACCTAGGAAAGTTATAATATGTCCACCATAATGCCTGGAGCCTACCTGGGCAAACTAAGGCCCGGGGGCCACATGCGGCCTGTTGAGCTACAGTATTTAATCCGGCCTACTGTATGGAGTCTTCCCAAAATAAAAATAATTTCTCATTTAGCTAAGGTGACTTAGATTACAGGCCTGATTTATCAAATGAGTAGTATTCATGAAATACAAATCCCACCCTTCTAAACTTGTTAACCTCTTTGAACCTGCCTCTGAAGAAATTGGGGCTACTGAGAATTGTCAATTTACCCCCATCAACTGGTTAACTGTTAACACCCAGCCCGTTAGTCAAAAGCCAAAATTATTGTCCACCTGGCCTAGAGGATCTTTGTGTTCACCGCCAGAGCAGAGTGGCTGATGTGATTTTTCTCAGCTTCTGTCTTCAAAATTATCCAAAGTCTACGCCAGGACTTAATGCCGAAAATGACTTTATTTCTCAGTAACATAAACCGGTGTACAATGCTACTGGGGGAAGCATCAGTGTCCAATCCAAGTCTCAAAGCTTATTTCCCTCGGCTTCTCCGAATTTTCTCATGCTTGCATGTCCGTTTTATTCCAGGACCTAATTTCCATATGTCCAATCATACTTTAGTTTCATCATGGGTCATCCCCATCTACTCAAATTGTTAGGACACTATTGTCAATTCATTAGTCTTACACCCCAACTATTGTTCATTTATTAGTCTGTCCCTTGTTCTGACACTGTCGCCTTCCCTTTGAGCTGGGGCTTTCCTTGGTGCATAATTCCTGGTCTCAGAGAGGTGCAGCCGGGTGGTCAGAGGTGCCAGAGGGTAAATCCATATTATAGAGATGCAGCTGGATAGTCATAGTCAAATTTGAGCCTGTCTACACTGGTTTACAGTCAAGGGGATCTTTATTAACGTAAGTGAGATGCATGTGCACGTGAGTTCTTCTCTCTATGTTTCATGAGAGTACTCTCTGTGTTTCCTGAATGTCCCCTTATTAATTACTCATCCCTGGACCCCTCTCTCTGTGACCAGGGCCGCTCGTAACAAGGCAGGCAAACCAGGCAATTGCCTGGGGCCCCAGGCTGAAAGGGGCCCCCAAGATTGACTGTTTAATCATTTTAGTAGTTATGTTGGTGGTGTTTTTCAACAACAAATTACTTTAAACTAGAGTCAGATAACTGTAAAATACAGATAAGTATTGATGATGTTTGAAAATTCTAACAATGTGGTTCATGTAAGTATTTACAGGGAGGAAGGGCCCCCATGTCCTGTTTGCTTGGGGCCCCTGCGAGCCCTTAGAAACGGCCCTGTCTGTGACACTTTGTGCTCCCCAAATTACCCATTCCTGGGTCTTTCTCTCTCTCTCTCTCTCTCTCGTTTGTATCCGGCTGCATCTGCAAATATGAACTGGTCTTACTGTTCTCTGCACCTCTCAACATATAACAGCCTTTTCAAAGTTTCAGAGTTGAACATGGTCTGCACATGACAGTTGTCATTTTTCAGAGGGGCCCCTGCCTTTTAGAATTGGCACAGAACAAGAAGCACACTCACTTGGCTTCTCCTGTTGACAATATTGTGAACATTTCTTTATCCCTTTTACCATAAGGACCAGGAAAATACACCACATGGCCGTTGTGTAATATACAAGTGACATTATGTACAGAGTATGTTGAGATTTTTTAACATGGCCAGAATGTTCACTTTGTTGTTTCATCCCCAACTGTGGTGTCATGCTAAAATCTGGGGGTTGGTTGTTTCGACTAACTAACAGCAGGGGTCAAAGTGTGTGTGTATGTGTGTGTGTGTGTGTGGGTGGGGGGGGGGGGGGGGGGGGGGGGGGTAGATGAGACGTGTCTGCAGTTCCGGCACCTCAGATAAATTAGGAAAGAAGATACATTTATATTCATATTCATATATCTCTGAAAAAATGAAAAAAAAAATTATATATGATTACAAGTGTACTAGGCCTAATGGAACAACAGTAACACTAACATAGCCCAACAGGACGATTCATTATTCTTTTGTTGCACCGACACAATATTTGAGATTTCCCTCATCTGCCAGTGCCACATCCCACTTTAACCACTGACCTACAGTGACCTGATCTAAACTGTCTGGACCGCCAATGTCCATGAGAAATGGCCTACTGCCTCGAGACTGTGAGAGTGGGGGGAAGCATAGACTAAGTCAAGCTCCCATTTATTGAGAGCATGAAAAACAAAAAAACAAAGTCAAGTTTTCTTTCGTAGCACAAAAAGTCTTAAGTATAGCTGAAAAGTATTACTCAAAGTTAATAATAAGTTCATAACAAGGATTCTTGGTAACAAGAGCAATGGTTTGTGTTAGTAAATGAAACAACGCCCTGAACAGATCCTGAAACACAGGGCTTAAGATATATGTTTTAGTCATCCTAGTACCACTGATCCTCACGTCAGTCAGATGATGTTCCCTTACTATTTATTATTGTTTGCTCATTTCACACTAATTAGGGTGGAGTGGTGCCTTGAGGACAGCGCTGCCTGGAAGGCACCATTCAGGGCAAAAAGACTGAATACCGCCATCTAAAGGCTGAGTGTTGTTATTTCAAATTGATACAATTCTAAACAAGCAGCGCCATCTTGTGGCTAAAATATGTTAAAGAATTGTTGAATAGTTATGAGACAAACCTGTTGAATATTTACAAATGACAGGTCATGAGCAAGCTATTGGCTAAGAGGACAGCAGGATGATAAGGTTAAGAGATCTGATTGGGCATATGTAAATTAATTCCCAGTTTAAAACAGGAATACAAGCGGGAAGAAAACTGGGAGAAGCGCAGTGAAATTTTAGAACTCTTGGATCAGACCATCTGCTTCTCTCAGTAACAGTATTTGTTACGGAGCAGTAAAGTCAACCTCAGCATTAGGCTCTGCCGTGGACATCGGTTAAGATACATTGAGGAATTTTGAGGCCACCCGAGAAAAAGGCAAATCAAAGGTATTTGGAGATACAGTATTTTTGTTGAGATAGCACATCTGTCTTTGGACGGGAGATACAGTCGGGTGAAAGAATCATGTAGTCACAGATGATTGGTTTAGTGATGGGTTTGCAGAATGATTGCATTTGAAATTATTATGCATATGCCGTCTTTCTTAATTTTTTGATGAATACACTTTTTCAATTTTTGGGGGCTATATAAATGACCTGGATTTGATTGAGAAAAAATGACACAATGTTTTTGCTTAACACTCAACATGCATCAATGTATTATGCATAATCATGCAAGAGAGAGAGAGAGAGAGAGAGAGAGAGAGAGAGAGAGAGAGAGAGAGAGAGAGAAACTGTTACAGATGAAGTTTGAAGTCCGTGTAAGCTTTGGGTCTGTGTAACGCTGTGCAGTGTTTTGATACATTTTTAGAATTCACATGAAAAAGATGAAAAATGGGTTCATAACTTCAATTCTCCATTTTTTCAGACAAGTCAGATAATAGGTAATTGTTGTTTGATAATTTCATTGTTGTTGGTCAGTTGCTGTTGAAAGTTGAATTTGATAGACTACCAAAGAAAAAGTGAGTTAATATATTTAAATTTTCCATCACTGCGTCGTGGTTGGCCTGAACCATACACGCCGGGGGATGTCTCCAATAGGTAGCACCAGATTTGGCTATAACTACAGAGACGCAGAAGTACATTAATAATGTTACAAGTAAGTTCATGAATGACCTCTAGGCTACTTCAAAAGCAAAGACATCAGCTGAACCGAAACGTCGCATAGGTTAGAGAGCAACTGTACGGGGTAACCCTCGACTCAAGTGGCGGGAAGAGCAACCTGTTGGAGACCCCTGGTCTAAAAAAAATGTTATTCTTATAACTTGCCCAAATGCTAGGTGTTATAGGCAACACCCGGCATCACCGTTTTTTTACTTATAGATTGTGCGAAGAGCGATGGGCGTGTTCCTACTAGGCCACGGTAAATATGAAAATATTAATCATGCAACAATTTCATAGGCTTCTGTGTCAGAACGACTGTAGGTTAGCCTGCAGGTGGGCCAGTTGTTCTGTCAGGACTGCACGTCTCGAGCTGACGAGACATCCCCTGGCGCGAATGGTTCTGCCTAACCACGACGCAGAAATGGAAAATTGTTATCAAATTCAACTATCCACTCTGTCAAAAGCAACCGACAAACAACAATGACATACACCAACAGCATCAATTACCTATTATCTGAGTTGTCTGAAAAATGGAGAATTGAAGTTTTTAACCCATTTTTCATCTTTTTCATGTCAATTCTGAAAATGGGAAGTGTTACACGGGACTTTCTTTGATGTGTCTTAATACATTTCAATGGGTGATAGACGTTACCCTAGAAGATGAACTATAAGGTCTTTTGTTTTATTTTAAGTTCTATACAATTTGTTTTGTTTTCAAACTCTTAGGCATTTTGGAAAAGCTTATTTTGATTAAAGCTTTCTTCCTCATTTTTTCAATGAAATTCAAGTTATTTAGTTCGCCCAGTATACTTTTTGATTATAAAAATTATGCACTGGCATTGTAAAAGTAGTTAGATGAGTATAGGCTAATAGTGACAGATTCACAATAATATGGCATGCTTTATTTGGAAGCATTACTGGAAGGATTAGAAACAAATTTATCAGTTGCACCATTAGATGTATAGCCGACCGCTTTAGCAACCGGGAAGGTCTATAATTCCTTAACAATGACATTTTTGGCCCAGGCTGTCATAATTTATACACAATTCTTAAAGAATATTGGTCTGGTCCAATGAAATGTCTCATGTTCATGCAATGTGTTAAACTTACAGAGTTTAGCTTGCCATTAAGTTATTATTGAAGAAAATCATGGTGGGCCACCATGCCCATTTCTTGGTCTTAGTTGAGTCCTGGATTTCTTACACATTGCTGTCAATTGCGCTGCCATTTTTTTTAAAGGCCTGTTCAGTTATTACATGTGGATAGTGTGGTGTTTTCCCCACATAAACATGGTGGTACCAAGGAAAGATACAGTACACTATGTTTATAATGTTGTTCATAATAAGACCTAGATGCTCTCTGGGTTCACAACCAGATTTTAAGGGCCTCTTTGTATTCTAAAAAATGATGGATTACATCCTGTTCAGGCCATGTTAGGATTTATTATGGTCTGGTCTGATAATGAGAACAAGTAGACTATTACATAGAGACATTGAGAGTAGGGTGCAGAGAAGACTAGACAAGCTTCCATTCATTAGTTAGGAACTCATGCAAAAGTATTGTCAAATAACACAAAAAGAGGTCTTCAGTATAGTTTTTAATACATTTCCTTTAACTCAATTCAAACATTGATTTATATTGAATTAAATTTTAATTACCGGAAAAGTTAATATTGAGCATTCTTGGTAACACTAAGTGTTGTGTGAACAAGTATGCCTTGGTATGAAGCTACGCTCTGAAAAGATCCTGATACATGAAGCATAAGATGTATGTTTTAGTAAGTCTATTTCAAAACAAACAACCATATACAGTAAAAATTTATACAGAAATATACAGAAAATTCTCAAGCAACTAGTATATACTGCCAAATTTTGCCAAATACAATCTATTGTGGTATTGCTGTAACACTCTATGTTTAGAATGAAGGGATTCAAAAACATCTAACAGAATAAATTTTGATAAGTATGTGGTTAATTTTGTGTTGCAGTTGTAAACACTTGTGAAAAATGTTCTCCTCCATGAGGATTCCCTGGGCCAATAAAGTTTGAAAACCCACCATTGAACTATAGGGTGCACATCAGTAAACCAATCCTGTTCCCCTGTCTCCATCAAAATAGTAGATATTATACTAAACTGCTTTAAAAAAAAAACACCAAAAAAACTGCTTTTTTGCAAAAAAAAAAATCCGGATGCGGACCACCATTCACCTTGAGAGATAGGAGACAAGGCCAGTGCCAGGAAGGCAGGAAAAGAATCCCAATTGTTTAGGGGGAGACCTAGAGAGCCCCCTACAGGTGTAACTATGACCTGCGCCCCTAAATCTACAGTTAACTGTGACGCTGCAGACATGAGGGAGGGAGTGGAATCATGGTTAGTCTCCCTAACGCATTTTAACTCATTACCTCCGCCAAGGAGGTCATATGTTTTCGGTTGCGTTGGTTTGTCTGTTTGTCTATTTGTTTGTTTGTCTGTCAGCAGGATAACTCAAACTGTACTGCACGGATTTGTATGAAATTTTCGGACAATGTGTATATTGGGACAAGCAATAACTGATTTGGTGATTTTGGTGGCATGATTCCAGAACATGATCTGGAATTTATATTGCGTCTGTGACTACATTACCTTGGCGGAGGTCTGCGCCCTCTGAGCGCTTTTCTAGTTTTGTTATGTTATTGTGACCTCACTATACCTTCACTATGCTCATCTAGTCACTAGTCGGTCTGCGTATAATATTAAGCTGTGTATGAAAATATCTTTCAATGTTCTAATTTGTAAACTACATCAGTGATTTCAGTTGGAGAGTGACTATTCATATGTGTGTTTCTCTGACAGTGACGATGAGCTGGTCAGGAGGAGGATACTATCACTATCCCTGTGACGTGGATCACAGAGAAATATCCCAAAGAAGTGAAGAAAGCCATACAATGACCCTTGAGGAGGAGGGCACAGGAGGATACAGGGAAAGACACGACTGGTATTCCAGGCCTGCGCCTTATTCCCAAAGTTTGGAAAATGCCACCTCTGCTCATGTTTATCCAGGTATCCCGGTGAAGATGGAAGCTGAGATGGATGGGGGAGATGATGGTGAATTCAGTGGATGGGACGGCCATAGAGGACACAGGGAAAGACATGCCTGGTATTCCACACCTGTGCCTTATTCCCAAAGTTCGGAAAATGCCACATCTCCTCACACTGATCCAGGTATCCCGGTGAAGATGGAAGCTGAGATGGACGGGGAAGATGGTGGTGAGTTCAGTGGATGGGGCGGCCATATTCAAGACACAGTCAGAAACAGCAGCAGTGAAGTCCATGAGGGAGTGAAGATGGAAGCTGAGATGGATGAGGAGGATGATGGTGACTTCAGTGGATGGACTGCTACAGAGAACAACAGTGAAGTCCATGAGGATCAGGGAATGTCCAGAAGAGTTTCCGGTGAACGCCATGTTGCCTATCGGACTCATGAGGACCAAAGCAACGTACAAGGTGAAAAAAAAGGTCTTTCAACCCGTTTTTATCCTCTTGAATATCTATTTCCAAGATTGTACTGAAATACTTGCAAGAGTGTGAACAAAATGGGCACCCCCCTCCCCCAGTAAAAATGGCTGTAACATGGAAAGTATACATCTTACATTCAAATCAATTTACAGTGTTTCTCTTAAGTACCATGGGTACATTTGGTGATTTTTTCAGATGTTTTTGAGACCTACTGTAAGTGCGCGGGCTCCTTTTGAATTGATGAGGAATGACCCTGAAACCTTATCACCTGTTTTTATCTATGTTCATATGGACATGCTCAACGGCAGAATTAATCAACCTGGTGAAGGCCATTAAAAGAGGAAATGTCAGAGGAATGGATGGCCATGGCCAAGGCATCATGTCAGACGCCTGCACTGGTCCCGAAGAAAGGCCCAGAAGAAGAGAGGCATTTGAGCTCTCCGCTGTACCTGGGACACCTGGAGACCCAGGTGAGTCTGAGACAGAGGTTCATTTTCATTCATTAACTCTGCCAAGGAGGTTATGTTTTCGATCTCGTTGGTTTGTCTGTCTGTCTGTCAGCAGGATAACTCGGAAAGTATTGCACAGATTTGGATGAACATTTTCGGACAATGTGTATATTGGGACAAGCAAGAACTGATTTGATTTTGGTGGCGATCGGTGATCCAGAACATGATCTGGAATTTATATTGTGTCTGTGACCACATTGCCTTGGCGGAGGTCTGCGCACTCTGAGTGCTTTTCTAGTATATTACTGCATTTATTGAGCTACTTTAAATGAAAAAAAAATATATATTGATTTCTTTTAGTATGGCCACCCAAATTAGCCATGATTTTTACCAAAACAGACTCCTTGTTTTTCCTTGTGAAACCCTTGGCAAAATAAACTATTCTGCTTCTGATACTGAAAAGAGTACATAACCCATGCATAGCAGCTGTCATAAATTGTTCAAAGTGTTTGTGAACAATTTATAAATTGTGAAGTGTTGAATATTGACCAGACCCAGTCAATATCCAACACTTGTGAAAGACATGATGAATTAATGAAATGAAATAATATAATGAAATAATTAATGAGACCATTAGTCCAATGGTCTCAAAGCAGCATTGTTGTTATCATTTGAAATCTGTTGCCCAATCATGTCTCAGATTATGAATACTTCACAATCTCTTTACTAAAGTGACATTTGAAGAAGACTTGAAGTGACATGATCAGGTGACAAACATAACTTTGTGACAACTGTACTTCTATTTTCATATCACCAAAAGTCATATCTGATGAAACAGTCATGGATGCTTTTTTGAACAATTCATGACAGTTATTAATGTGTTACGTACTCACCTCATCAGAGAAACATCTTTTTTTCTCAGGAGTTAAAGGCAAACCAGGATTTTTTTTAGTTAATTTACCAGCTTTTTCATCAATATGATGATTACACACTACATTTCCAGTTTAGATCATAGTTGCTACACTTGCATCAATATAATATTTTACAAAATCAGATTTTGAATCTTGACTAGTTTTTTTCTTAAATACATTTTATAAAGGAATTTAACCATCCATGCATTAAAATGTTACATATACATACAGAGATACTAATGTTTTTGTTAACATCTCAGGCTTGGCAATGTGCCACATTTATTACAAATTGTGAAGGTAGCCGAGCAGACGCTGTTAGTGGGAGCAGGTTTGGTCACAAAAATCAGAGAGTCAGTGAGTAAGAATGGACAAGAAGTTTTATTTTCGGGCTTGTACGCGATAAATATACGAATGTGGCTGAACCAAAAACATATTAATTGTAATCATGGACATATAATGAGTTTAACTCATTTGGGAAAGTCATATGTTGCTGGCACTACATGCAGATACAGCTACAAGGTTAAGTGAAAGAACCAAAAACATGTTTTCCTCTTTTACACACTGACAACCTGTCTATTATCCATCATGTTTTTCTGGTCAGAATGCAAATAGTTAAATACTTACAAGTCAGATACTAATTCAATTGGTAACATCTGAAGCTTGGCAATATGCCACTTTAATTATTAAAAAAAAAAAAAAACTACTCATGTGGCTGAACCAAAAACATAAACTCATGAACACATAATGCACTTTACTCATTTGTAAAAATTGATGATTTCCTGGCACCTCACACCATTGATTGATTGACAACATTGAACACATACTGGACAGACAAATCAATAATACTAAAAAAAGCACATCATAAAAAGCATAATAGATATCACTAATACGTTCTTGGCCAATTTCATGGAAACTGTTGGCCTACTTTGTTCCATAAAATGTTTTTTTTACCTGGCTTCTAAACCCATGTCCAACTGAAAGGCTGTCATATGTTACATACAATGTCTGGGACGTCTGGGACCACCGATGACCCGGTCACAGAGAGGCCCAGGAATGAGTAATTGAGGGGACATTCAGGGGACACAAAAGAGGTCTTTGGTATTTTTTGCCCTCAACGGTGCCTTCCAGGCAACGCTGTCTCCAAAACACTACTCCACTCTGTTTAGGGTTAGGATGAGGGTTGAGGGGGTTAGGGTAGTGCCTTCCAGGCTGTGCTGCCTGGAAGGTGCCGTTGGGGGCAAAAAACACCATTGAGCACACAAAGAGTACAGAGAGTACTCCCATGAAACACAGAGAGAAGGTCTCGGTACATTAAAATGAAAATGAAAATCCCTTTAACTCTAAACTAATTTAGACAGGCTAATTGTTACTCAAAATTAATAATATGGATTCTTGGTAACAAAGTGATAAAAGTATGCTTATCCCTGAACAAGTGATTGGTCTAGTGTGAAGGAATGCTTTGGCCTGTTTTGGAGAACCATTATACAAGTATATAGGTCTATATATAGGTGCTTGAGCCTCCACTTTTGCCACTGGATCATTAACACCCTGGCCTCCAAGAGAGCATCCCTCATTTCCTTTGTTTGATTTCGGACAGCTGTAACACTCTGAAGCTTGTTCTCAGATTTCAGAGTGAGTTTAAAATGTTTTGTCAAAATGGCCCATCGCTAGGTGGCACAGGAGAAGAAATTACATAGTTTCTGCAAATATCCAAAGTAGCCAGTGGCCTCTTGTCAAGACTTGGCAGCATCAGCTATGACCAGTGTTGTGTACTGGCATTAGTTTTGAGACCGACTGGTGAACAGCTATCTTGGTAGTTACATGTCTGTGTGTTTTTCAGCAATGCGTTCTCCAGTAAACAGACATAAACTGGATATGGTCTCCGTCTCAGTCATTACAATGGTGGATATAACAGTGGCGACGAGGACGGGATTTTTGCAGCTGGAAATGAGTGAGTGATACAGAACAGAATCTTAAAAAAAAGGAAAATTAAACTGGACTGAAGAAAACAACCTGTTAGCTCGCTAAGTTCAAGTAAGCAATGTTAGCACCATGGCGTCTTTCCAAATAGGCAGCATTGGAAAATATAAGGAATCAGATGAAGATTTTGAATCGTATCTTGAGCGTTTTGGACAAAAAGGTCTGCAGACAAAAAGGTCAATGCTTGGGCCAGAAGCATACCGCTTATTGAAGAACTTAACTTCTCCAACGAAGCCTAGCACGATGTCATACCAACTTCTCATCAAGGCGCTGACAGACCATTACAGACCACAACCAATGGTGATCACGGAGTGATTCTGTTTCCAACGGAGAAACCAGCAAGAAGGGTGGCTGATTTTGTTGTTGCACTTAAAGCAATATACCGGAGAAAGTTTAAGCATAGTCCTGCTGCACGAGCCTTCTAACAGCAATATATTTCGCATGAAATGAAAGATTTTCAAACAGCACAGACCTAATGCGAATGCGAAACACTTTACATTGAGTCAATGTAACCTCAGATCTTACTTTCGGTTTCCAACAGTCAGGTCCCATTGATTCAGTGTAAAGTGCCTGTTCGCTTCTGCGTTCGCGTTCAGTCTATGCTGTACCAAATTATTTTGTTCCACTCGCTAACTAGCACATTTAGCAATCTCTTTCAACAGGGCTATGCTTGAATTCACTCCGGTACTCTCCTCTAAACAGCTCTCTACACACTGCAAGTTTTCGGGATATTTGGATGAAGCACTTAGGGACAGATATGGACTGTGGACTGAGACTGGACTGAGCTGTTCATAAAAGCAAAGTGCTTGTGCTATTGCTAGCTCAATGGAAATGGCCTCTAAGAACATATTGGAGTTCTCGGACAAGGCAACGTCAGGGGTGTGCATCGTGTCAAGCCAGAAAACGAAACGTGAGCAAAGCACACGCACCAATACAGGTGGTAGCCAGCTGGATGGATGAGCAGAGATCAGTACCCAGCTATATTATCGATGTGTGAAGAGGTCAGTACCCAGCTATGTTATCGATGTGGAGACAAACATGCAGCCAGCACCTGCAAGTTTAAGACAAAAATAGGACATATTGCATGTGTGTGTAGGAACAAAAACAAACTAATGAGAACCCAATATGTGGAACAAGAAGATGATGCAAATGTTAGCGAAAGTGAGCTTTTTGGTATCTTGTCAGCAGGGCACAGAACCGGTTCAAGGATCAAAAATGAAAACCGGAAACTAATTAAATTTTACGAGGAATGGAAACGAAATGGTCTTCAACTGTTCCAGAACAGAAACGTTATTCTGAAATCCATAAAACCGGTTAATAACCTTTTTTTTTTTTTCGTTCTTTATATATTTTATTAAATTTCACAAAAGCATAGCCTATGTCAGGGGAAAAAAAAGACTATATCCTGTTGTGCGTTCACTTCGCCGCCCGCTAGGCTTAAAGGGGTGGTTCAGAATTTTCGATGTTAAACCTCATTTCCAAGTAAGCCTGAGTGATATCTGTCATTGGAGACCGTTTTCAACTCATTTCATCCAGTCCTTCTATCAGCTGAGTTCGCTGGTGCTAGGCTAACGCAAGTGAGTGGACAGTGCTAGCCTGGCAATAAAAACAGTCTTACCCACTCTGCAGTCTCCTTTAGGCAAATACATTAATATGCCAGGTCATCGGTGTTGATTAAAAAAACATCGTAAAAGAAAAACTACCCTTGAATCGCCATGATAACATTACATTTTGAGGGACTAATTTCTCAGCAGCAGCGGAATATTACCTTGCTCAGGTTAGTTCTTTGACTAATATGACGATAGACAGAGCCTAACGTTAGTGGGATAAGGCAAAAGCACTTAAAAAACGCTATTGATTGAGTCACTGGATGTCAAGGAATTAAGCAATAGTGCTGTGAAAAACTGTGAAAGTAAACGCCGCAGATGGGAAACTAAAAGTTTTCATAAGTTTCCAGTCCGAGATCGCGTAAGGACTAATCTTTGGCTTGTTGCTGTTGGTTTGAACATCAAAACAGTCAAACAACTAACCTGAGCAAGGTAATACTCCGCTGCTGCTGAGAAAGTAGTCCCTCAAAATGTAATGTTATCATGGCGATTCAAGGGTAGTTTTTCTTTTACAATGTTTTTTTAATCAACACCGATGACCTGGCATATTGCCAGGCTAGCACTGTCCACTCACTTGCGTTAGCCTAGCACCAGCGAACTCAGCTGATAGAAGGACTGGATGAAATGAGTTGAAAACATAACATCGAAAATTCTGAACCCCCCCTTTAATCCAGGCAGCTGTCACGATTTCCTATTTCCACCACAACCCTGGCAAGAGGCGATTTGGAAGCAACTGAGCTATCCAATGAGCTCTATCAAACATCAACAAAGGTAAATGAGTTGAATTACACAATAATAACGCAATACACAATAATAACGTTAAATTAGCAACTCATTACAAGGTTACAAATATAGCTCTCTATAGACATTTCTAGCTTTGAAAAAATGAATCCGCATCTACACTGTTAATGTCTGCTAACTAGCCAACATTAGCTATTTAGCTATTTAATGTTAGCTGGCTAGTTTGGTTGTTATGGATTGAATGCTGCAATTTATTTTGGCTTTTATATGTTGTTTAGATGGGGCTGAACCAGGAAAACCCGATGAGAAAACATTTTTTCATTTAATGCCGCGTCCAACAAATCTACCTGCCAAGTAGAGGGCTGCGGGATAGAAATCATTGGGAATCACGGCGGTAACCTGCAGAGACAAAGTCCAAGACGACATCCAGAGATGTTCGAGGAGTCACTACAAGACCACCAAAATCAAAACAAGAGGCCAGCATGGGCAAAACACTTTGGACTCGGTCAAAGTAAAAAAGCCCAAACAGTTCCAAGTGGCATTAACCCCAGAAACCCTCAAAGAGGCCTGCTTAGAGCTAGTCAAAGTTAATGGTAGATCCTTTTCATTGATGGAAGATTCAGGATTTAGAAAAATAATTGACCCATTACAGAATGCTATGGGAAAAGAATGCTACAATCAGTTCATCTAACATTCGTGATATGGTGTCAGGGATTGCACAGGGCAAAAGGGAAAAGCTCGCGACTGAACTAAGTGGGAGGCTTCTGATGCTGAAAATAGACTCTGCAACATGTAGAGACCGGTCTGTGCTGGGTATTAACGTGCAGTACTCTGACAGAAAGGGGGTTGTGTTGCGAACCCTGGCAATGAGAGATCTGACAGAAAGGCACACGTCTGAGTACATCTCATCTGTGGTGATGGACGTCTTGCATCAATATAATGTTAGTTTGCAACAGGTGTATTCAGTCACTTCTGATAATGGGGCGAATATGCTCAAAGCCGTGAGCTTACTTACAGATATCCAAGAGAGGGCTATGAGCAACGAAGATGCAACCTGCGAGGAGACAGAGGAGATCGGGGAGGATGTGGAACAGGTTGGGGAGGATGAGGGAAACCAGGAGGAGCTAATCCTTCAACTAGATTCTGTGTGGCCCGGTCATGTGTTGCGTAGTGTAAGATGTGCGGCGCATACTTTACAGTTGGCCGTTGACGATTCATTAAAACAAGCTTCCAACATCATAGCAAAGGCAAGACGTGTAGCAAAATGATTGTGCTCGCAGAATGTGGTTTGTGTTCTTAAGAGAATGGGGCACAAGAGAGCAGTTGTGGATTATGCAACTCGCTGGCACGCCACTCATGATATGCTCCAGCGGCTGCTCAAGCTTAAGACCTTTTGTGAAGACATGGCCCCAACCATCCCCGAGCTACATCTGAGTGAATCTGAATGGGGAATATGTTTCCGACACAGTAGATGCACTGAAACCCGCAAAAGTCACCACTAAATGTCTCCAATCTGATGAGCTAACTGCGGATGAGTTCTACGGTGTATGGCTCAAATGTTCACTGGACACAGAATAACTAGCAAAAGACCAAGAAGAAGTGGAAATGAAACAATTGAATATTTGAGGGAGAAAGCAGATGCAGAGAGAGCTTTCAAAGAGAGAGAGCTGGAGCTGAAGAGGCTGGAGATGGAGGCCCAGGAACAACAGCAGCAGCAGCAACAACAACATGCTGAAATGATGGCTCTCCTTCAGCAACAACAGGCCATGATACTCAAGCAGCAGCAACAGCAAGGTCAAGTCATGCTGGCTCTAATAGAAAACCTAAAAATAAAATGAATTATAAAAATGAGGTTAGGATATTTGTAGCCTAACTTTTCTGATTTGTAAACTAGGCTATTTCATTTATTTTTATTATTTTATTTGTAATTTATTTGTCTATTGTGAATGATTAATTTATTTTTCTATTGTATTATTGATTTCTCTAACACCAACTATAGAATGTACAGCTGTGAAAAAAATGTCTAAATACAATTTTGATTTGTAAAAGACAGCTGTGAATAAAGCACAACAAACATTATTGGTTTTTTTTTTATTATTATTATTGTGGCTCCTCAAGTGAAACCACTATTTTTAATAAAACAAACAAAAAAACAACAATAACTATAGATAACAGAAAATGTTCCCACCACACAATTTAATTAAAATACTCCTGAATGTGTGGGGGATTTAGGCCAAAATAGTTTGATGTCTGGTTCCCATACAGACACGTCAAGGCGTTTCTTAGGAAAGCAGACACAACATACAGCTTTCCCACACAACTCAACTCAATCTTTACTTTTTTCTTGAAGTCCAAGAACTTGAAATAGTTTGCAATGTCCCCAAACAGCCACTCCACCGCTACCCTGGCTTCATTCATGCCATGGTGATGTCATGGTGGACATGGCGGTGGATACGCAGGGTCTCCATATACACACATCCTTCTGCCATCTGGAGTGATGGCATGCTGCTCCATGACCACGAGCAGGTTGGAATCTGCCAGCATTCCAGAGTCATGTTTCTTTCCTTCTGCAAGACGAAAACAATATAGTCCCCATTAGATTTATTTAGATCATGCAGAATAAACTTACATATAGATATGAAACAGTGTTCTTCAACCATAATGCATAATTACAGGTAATACGTGTATTAGTAGACTTGTCTTGTACTTTATATTGTGCTTCATTTGTCCTTTTATTCCGTTCTTACCTACTGGTCCATAAATGTTCCCAATCAATCCATTAGGGAGTGCGATGGCCTGGAATATCAAACTGTGGACACGCTTGTGACCGTTATACAGGGTCCTCTGATCCGTTCCTGGCCTGGATATGGGTCGCACAGTGCCATCGATGAACCCAAAACAATTGTCAAGCACCCATTTGGTTGATTCGATCCGCGTATGTTTGCAGAGAGGCAGGGTTCATAATTACGTTGTTCCATTCTGTGATCCTGGTGTCAAATCGAAAATAAACGGGTCATACACCTTTTTAATGTCATAAATTCAGCCAATTTGTGGTCAAAACTTTCTTCAGTGCTTACCTGTGATTGTGATGGTCATAAATGTACTCAAGTACAGTATTTGTGGCCATACTGTCGTGAATGAATGGGTGGCACTGATTTAATCATGGTGACCACCTGTGGGAGCCGTGATATAGGAGCCCGCAGGTGGAAATCAGGTGGAACGGGTGCCAGACGGGAATGGACTAACGCCAGGTGAAGTGGGGTCAAATTGTGCCGGTCGCGGTCAGTAGGATCGCCGCCGGTGAAGATAGTCTAGTGGGGGGATTTAGCATTAGACTTCTTACACACTTTGGTTAGGACTGCCGCTGGGACTGGTGCGTCGTGGCTTCCCGTGGATTAATATTGTGTCTGTGTGGATTTACTCTACCTCAAGCTGAACTGACTCTGAGACTCATTTGACTGGAGCTCTGCCTCTTGGACTTTGTAACCTGCTTCATCCTGACTTCAACCTGCTTCATCTAGCCTACACCCCAGGCTTTGGTCTTGGGGATATTTGGGAAGTGCTCCTCTTGTAACTATTCATTGTTTCTTGTGTGTGTGTGCCTTATTTAAATGGCCGCAGGGCCTGTGCAATAGCGTAATTGGGGAAGGGGCGAGGAAAACTTATTGTGTTTGCACTGGAGTGGGTTGCTCTACTAAGCCATATGATTGAACGCTTGTACTATGGGTGCCGTGATATTGCTGTGATTACCTATTGACTTGCGTGTTGTGTGATATCGCCATAAATAGTTATTGCTGTGTTGCACATTTGTGGGACAGTATTCCTTTAGCCTCTGAGATCCCTGACTGAACTGATTGCTATGGCCCCGCCCTATGATTTGCCGTTTTAACTCGGCTGTGTTTTATTCCTTATCTGTGGTCTGGTACTTCCTCTGGGCGGTTGTCTAGTTGTGGTCATTTCCTAGAGTCGCTGTTTTCAGCGTGCTAGGCCTTGCTGCAGTTTCATTACAATACTCAACACCGGTACTTGCTGCCAGCCAAACCTTGGCATCATATCACTATATCTACATGGATAGGTGAGCCTCTTTAATAGGATGCATATCCATCCCACCCACGACACTTCTCTGCTCACAGGTGAACTTTTCAGGTATATCAAGTGCCGCAGCTAGTGTTGGAAGGTCGCACTTTTTGACTCGGAACTCTGACAGACACTCATCGTCTTCCATTAAATCAAGATCAAATAAAGGGTGCATTTGATAAGGCAAATCTAAATTTCTCGACTTATTTAAATCATATCATACAATAACAAAAACTCCTCATCAGAAATTAAATTCTCCATCTGCATGAAGCAACTCCTCTCTAGCTCTCTTGAATGACATTTTGAAAAGGTATGAGAGAGCACATGGGATCCACTTTTATTCCATTCGCTCTCTCACATGATAAACTTCAGCTGCACTGATCAGCGCGCGCTGTGTCTGCGGCAAACTGCTTATTGATTACTAGGGCGACGGTAACCAGTGGGCGGGGGATCAATCTCCGGGTACCGTCGCAGTCGGCAAAACCGTGCATGCTTAAACTCCCTATTGAAACTGAGGGGGATGATTCTGTGCTGATGACGGTGGTAACATTCTTCAGAGATTTGAGAATATCAATGAGGTCCTCTGTCAGTTTCATTTCACCGTCACTTAACAAGGCAATGTCCTGACTTTTTTCTTGAAATCGTTGTCCATGAGAGCAGCATAGACGGCAGCTTGTTGCTCTACTGTAGCATGTCAAATGTGGAGTTCCAACGAGTTGTCACGTCATGTATAAGTTTGTGCACAGGCAAATGCAGCATCTCCTGCTTAGTTTTCAGGACATGGGCAGCTGTTTTGCTTCGGTGGAAGAAGCTAACCACCTTCCTTACTTTGCCCAGGAGTCAGGACACTTGGTTTAGAGCGATCACACTCTTGGCAGCAAGGTTAACTGTATGAGTTAACCTTGGCAGCAAGGTTAGCTGTATTTCCATTCCGCTACGGCATCTGTTAGCGCTTCAGAGAGATGTTCAATGGTGTGACTTTAGTAAATAGGACATGTTTGCAGAATGCAGCTCCGCATTTCCCACCCTGAAGTCTTGTAGTGAGCGGTCACCCTGGAGGTCCACCCATCTGTAGTCGGAGCTACATGGTTGGTGTGGGAGAGTTCCTCAACAATTTCTCCTTGTGTCTCTTCATATAGTTTGGGAAACACAACAGTGCTAAAATGTTTACGGCAGGGAATATTATATCGCGGCTCGAGTACTTTCATCAGATATTGTTATCCTTCACCCTCGATCACGCTATAAGGCAACATGTCTTTAGCTATGGCCATCCCCATTGCTCTCATTATGGCCGTCGCCCTCTCTGAATTGGCACTAAGAGGCTGCTTAAACGCGTCAGAGAGTTGCAGTTGTTTCCTAACCGGCTCTCTCTTCCTTGCGCTGCTTATGGGTACATTTGGGTGATGTCTTTTCAAGTGAGTTAGCATGTGTAGATGTGCAATGCTTGCATACGGTCACGGGTTTGTCGACTATTTTTTTCCAACTGTCATCATAGTTTACTTTAAATCCAAAATGCTCCCACACTCCAGGCGTATACGCTGGTGCATCCTCTATCTCAGGTCGGCCTTCCATTTGTCTCCCACTTGCTATTTCCACGTTTCACCGTCAGATAAACGCACTGTCATCAGGCACATGGTCACATTGCGCATGCACGGTCGAACCCGTGCAGTACACGCACGTACCGAATGGTCCGGGTACAATTCATGAACCGTCTCAGGCCTAATGACGTTGTTTTCCACTTGCGAGGTAAACTCCAGGTCATATATAACTTGCGGCAAATCCATAACGCGCACTGACACATTGTTATAGCAAACGATACAGTTTTTTAATGGAAAATTAACATTAACATTAAATTAAGTTGCGGATGGTCAGAGGGACTTCCAGAGAGCGGGGGCAGCCATGGCAAAGGCCCCAAGAGTCTGGTATTTGGTTGAGGTGATGGGGGTGAGGAGGTTGGCATCGGCAGAGCGGAGTCGGCGGGTGGGGGAGTGGCGGTGCAGGAGGTCAGACAGGTATGTGGCCTGTGATGTGATGAGGAGGATCTTGAAATGTATGCGTTGTTTGGAAGGAAGCCAGTGAAGTTGTCGGAGGACAGGCGTGATGTGCTCTCTGGAGGGGGAACGGGTGAGCAGTCAGGCAGCAGAGTTTTGGACATATTTACATTTTTGAAGAACAGTGGAGGGAAGACCATACAGGATGCTATTGCAGTAGTTGAGTGGCGGCGGATGATGTGACCAAGGGGAAGCATGTAGAGAATGAAGCGGATGGGGCCTAGACCTTGAGGGACTCCGTGTGCGACGGGTAGTGTGGGATTTGTGTTGATTGATGGTGATGTAATGGAATCTGTCTGACAGGTAGGATTTGAACCAGGAGAGGGGGGTGTTGGTGATGCCGATAGATTCTAGACGGTTTAGCAGGATGGAGTGGTTTACTGTGTCAAAAGCAGCACTGAGGTCAAGGAGGAGGAGAATGGTGAGAGAGCCAGAGTCAGAGGAAAGCAGAAGATCATTGGTGACTTTGAGTAAGGCTGTTTCGGTGCTGTGGTGTGTGCGAAAGCCAGATTGAAAAGTTTCATACAGGTTATTGGACAGGAGGTGGGTCTTGAGTTGAGTTGCGACGGCTCTTTCCAGTATTTTTATTATTCTGTTCCTATATCCTGGGTGCCATCAATGATTATGCTGTAGGCTACTGCACAACCGACTACTATTTGTCTGACCATTGTGTGACCATTGTGTTGAGAAGTTCATTCTGAATTTGGGGACTGGTATAGTCATGCGATTGGACCAATCAATTAACTGGTGATCCTCTGCCCCTCTTGACTTCTGAGAGACACTGCCACTTAGGGAGGCTCTTTTCATACCCAATCATGTTGCCAATTGACAAAATAAGTTGCAAATGGGTCCTCCAGGCAGCTGTCCCTTATATGTAGATGTTACTTTTCTGGCCTACTCTTCTGGCTACCTGTCCCAACTATTTTGGAATGTGTAGAACTAAAATGAGCCAATATTTGGCATAACATTTCAAAATGTCTGAGATTTGTGAATTATTGGATTCCATTTTTATTCACAATTTGTGCAGTGTCCCAACTATTTTGGAATTTGGTTGTACTACAGTTTCTGAAAATTAATGATTGCATTTTTGGCTAAAGTGCTTTTTTAAATCACATATGCCCTGACACAATCACAGCAAAGCACCACCTTTAGAGATGGACAGTAATAAAGGATAGGATACAGTTGATACCATTTTGCCTGGAAATGTAACACTCTATTTGGGGCTCTATGTATTTGTGGTCAGGTTGATTAGGCTTTGTGCCAATGTCCATCATGTCTTCGCTCTCACTGTTCCTGCAACTGGTCATGTCTCTGAAATCTTCTGTATGTGAGCCAATTTCCTACAAATTAACACATGCATACTTCCTGCTGAACAACCGTAGCCATCTCTGAAAGTCTAATGAGTTATCAGGAATTAACATGCATTCATTGTTTGTCATTAACGACCTCCTGCTGAAATAGCACATGATCTTAAGTATTAGTTACTCTGGGTACATCATCATGAGTCATGATTAATTATCATGAGTCATGATTATTAGCATGATCATGATGAATTCATCATGTTTGTGCCCCCTCAACTAAAGTGTTGACATGGTTAAATTGGTAAAATTTAGTTGACGTATGGCATATGACTAGGCCAAAGTAGGCTAAATAAGTACTTTTATTATATCAAATTATATCAAATTCTTTTGAACAAAAACATCATGATCATGTGTAATTAGTCATGACTCATGATGATGTACCCAGAGTAATTAATGCTTAAGATCATCTGCTATTTCATCAGGAGGTCATTAATGATAAACAATGAATTCATGCTAATACCTGATGAGTCATTAGATATTCAGAGATGAAGTAATGCATGAATCACGAATGAATCATGAATGAAATCATGCATGAATTCATGATAATTCATGTACCCTTACCGCAAAGTGTTACCAAAGTATCTGTACAACTTGTGAAAAAAAGTGGGAAAAAGTAGGAACATTTTTAGGTGATTTCAAAAGTAATATGGACATATCCACACCATCAATACCGTACACTATGCCCTTGTGTGTCATAAACATGATTACTGTTCTGTCATCACAAGTGTCATTCTGTTTTTATAATGTGTAGTTGACATTGTGTGGGGTTCAGACATTACATAAAAAACTGAATGATACTTAATAACAGCATTTGCAAATGTTTCTGAGGTGCAATTACATGATCTTGTAACATGGCATATCACATTTATGTCAATCCTATACAGAAAACCACCATTCACATTCTCCTTTATATCATTCTGTAGGTGACCAAATGGATATAAATGTCATGGCACATGTGAAGAAGGAGCGCTTAGGACCACCTGACTGCCATGGCCAGAGCACTGCCTCAGACAGCAATGTGCCTCAGGGAGAACATGAAACAATCTCCAATAACCATCAGAGGGCAACCGAAACAGTCTCCAAAAACCATCAGAGAGCATCCGAAACGGTCTTCAATAACCAACATAGGGCAACTGAAACAGTCTCCAATAACCATCACATGGCACCCAAAACAGTCTCCAATAGCCATCAGAGGGCACCCGAAACAGTCTTCAATAACCAACATAGGGCACCCAAAACAGTCTCCAATAACCAACATAGGGCACCCAAAACAGTCTCCAATAAACATCACAGACCACCCGAAACAGTTTTCAATGTGGCTCAGAGAGCAATGGAAAGAGTCCTCAATGTGCCTCAGGGAGCACTCAAAACAGTCTCCAATGCGGGTCAGGGAGCCCTTGAAACAGTCTTCATTGGTCAACAGGGAGCACTCGAAACAGTCTCCAATGCAGCTCAGAGAGCGCTCAAAACAGTCTTCAATGACCAGTGTGTTCCCGATGAAGTTCGTGTCAAACAAGAAGGTGAGTTTAGATTCAGAGACAGATTCAAATGGTTACAGATAAAAATAGATATCCATCTTTTAAAGGAAAGCTCCGGAGTAAGTTTAAGCATAACCCTGTTGAATGAGCCTTCTAACAGCAATGTATTTCACATGGAATAAAAGAATTTAGATCAGCATAGACCTAACGCGAACGCAAAACACGTTACATTGAGTCAACGGCACCTCAGATCTTACTTTCAGTTCTGAATAACAAGGATCCATTGATTCAGTGTAAAGTGCTTGTTTGCTTCTGCGTTTGTGTTAATTCCAAATTATTTTGTTCTACTCGCTAACTAGCGCATTTGGCAGGCTCGTTCAGCAGGGCTTGAGTTCCCTCCGGAGCACCTCTTTAAATGTGTTTTTATTGACACAAATAATGAAGTGATAAAAGTTGGACAATATACATTGTTAAGTAGGCTACTCATGCACTGTTTATTTACTTCTGTTACTTATCTCCTTACTTAGTAACTCTGAGGTGTTGTTGTATTTAAAACACTTTTTGTTGCCTAGGTAATCAAGTGGACTTGACAACTGAGGTGTTACGAATGATTGTGAAGGACCTGCATCCATTGCACTTGATCGAAGACACAGGGTTCAGAGCCTTGCTAAAAACCCTGAGTCCATCTGGTGACACCATATCAGATGCATCTGCAGTTCGCTCGCAGCTTCATAAAATATACAAAGAGAAAAAGAAGGAGATCAAGAAGGCTCTACACTGCTCAGAGCACATTGTGTTGACAGCCGAGATGTGGCAGAGGTCTTCAGAGAACCACATGACAGTTAGCTGCCACTTCCTAGATGAACGATGGATACGGAAATCCTACATTCTTGAATCAGTTTGCCTCTCGGAAGAGCAATGTGTCGACAGCATTGTGGACAGTATAGCAAAGAAATGGGGCATATATGAGAAAGTCTGTGTGCTCATCTCCAACTTTCCAGAGATGAAGAAGACCTTCCCAAAGAGAGTTTGGGAGAAAATCCCTTGTTTTTCTCACATCCTAGACACCCTGTTCGAGAAAGAGACCAAATGGGTTTGGAAAGATCACTGGAGCAAGCTTTTAAAGAAATGCTTCAATATCATGAACTACTTCAGTGGTGAGGAAGATAACGTAGTGAAATTCAAGGAGCATAAGGGTATTCTTCCTCAGTGCTGGTCCTTGGATGAAAATTGGCTGTCTACTTTGCAACTGGTCGAGTGGACCAAAGAACAAATTGGTCCTATTAGAGCTAGCTTTATTGGCCAGGCTAGGAGTGAAATGTGGATAAACGAGGGGGAAGAGATGAAGCTCAATGAAGCATATGAAGTTCTTATGGTCTTCAAAGACACTACAAACCACATGAAGAAAGGCTACTATTGTATTTCAGAGATATTACCTCTTCTAGTGGACATTAATGGCAAACTGTCAAATCTTGACACTGAGGTAGCGAACAAAATTGCCAAAAAATGTGAGGAGCACATTGACAATATGAAACGGAGCCAGTGGTCCTCCTTTAGTACAATTCTGGACCCAAGATTCAAAATGTCATACTTCCATCATCAAATTGAAAGTAAAAAAGACGAAATTGTGAAAAAACTTATGAAGATAACCGGAGAATATTCCCCAGACAGATTTAAGCCAATCGTAGACAGCTACATACGAGAAGATCTTTTGCCACAAGAAAATTCCCCTCTTGAATACTGGAAGTCTCAAAAGAAATACACAGCGATGGCGCCACTGGCTCGTAAACACCTGGCATTGATCTCCACAACACTTCCATGTGAGCGTGCCTTTAAATCTGATGTCTACCTCAGAGACAAGCTAAAGCGCACATGCCTGCAACTACAAGATGTCAATATGATGCTCTTTCTGCAAGGAAACTTCACAGTGGACCAGTAGTTCCCTTGATATCTAACAACAACATCAACAATAATGTGCAGATGATACACAGATTTACCTTCCAATCACTCCTGGTAATTCTGGCTCTTTGGTAAACCTGTTTGACTGTCTTAATGACATCAAATGTTGGATGGACATGAACTTCTTACAACTTAATGAAAAGAAAACTGAAGTGATCATATTTTGGCCTCCCAGTTCTGTATCAGACCTGAGTAATGCTCTTGGTCCCTTATCCCCAAATTTCAGTAGTGTAGTCAAAAACCTTGGAGTCTACCTGGATTCCTCACTCTCTTTCAATAACCAAATAAGCAGTGTGGTGAAGGCAAGTTTTTTCCAATTGAAAACTATTGCAAAGTTAAAATCTTCCCTCTCTTCCAAAGACTTGGAAATTGTAATTCATTCCTTCATCACTTCAAGATTGGACTATTGTAATGAACTCTATTTTGGCCTTCCCAACTCTTCTATAGCTAGATTACAAATGGTTCAAAATGCTGCAGCTAGATTGTGTGGTGTTTTTTCTCATTCATTAATGTTAAAATGGTACTTAGGGAAAGGTCATGAAAATGTAAAAGGTCTCTGTCAAAACAATTAGGCCTCTGTGTCTGCCTCTTCTCAAGGCAGAGGTAGGCCACTATTCTCTGTGTAAGCATTTTATGAGCACAACACATTTGGATGTTATAAGTATCAAAGCAAAACAATAGGTGGCCTGTTTAAGGAGTAGAACAGGGAGTCGCAGGGAGTCTGCATAAGAACCTTGAGGGGGCCACCTGTGTGTGAACATGACTTCCGAATAGACCATATTTGGAATTTATAATTGCCAAAGAAAACATTTAGGGGTTTGATAAGTAGACAAGGAGTATCAAACAGGCACCTGTAAAATGGTCACACAAAGAGTTTTAAGTATGAGCTAAATGTCATTCCTGTTTTCAATTAAAAGAGAATTCATATGTTGGGGTTACCATGCCACTGAATATCATGTGGTATGTGTTCTTGGAAAGTACCGTGCCTTTTATTGAAATCTTGTAATATGAAGTATGTACCATCAGCAAAAAACCCGGTACCACTGAGTTCAAACACCATAGAATGTCCTTGTATGTTATTCACAATTATTATCCATCTAACTGTCTTTTAATTCCATAAAATCATGTCAACTTAATGAATAGAGGCTTAAGTGTCTGATCCAAGCTGAAAATGTTTTGAAAACACCAGGTGCACAGTCCAAGATAAGGGGGCACATCTTCAAGGCCATAATAAACACTCTGTACAACCGTAGTCCAACAGCCCCATCTAAGGGTCGAATAGCAACTCAATGATTTGATTCATATGTGGTCTAATACCTCCATTTTGCGACCAAAAGAAGTAACAAGGTGTGAAACAAATGTTGAATATTTATGAGATTTTGATAAGTCCAGGTAAAATAATTGGTCAAGGGGTGAGTGAGAGATAAGACAAACAAATCTGGTTGGGCATATTTATTAGTGGCCCCTTAAAACGGACGTGCACCCCTAGAAAAATTTGAGAATGCCTACGGGACCCGAAAATCACTTGGATGAGACACTGCGCTTCTCCCGGTGACATTTGCGTAGCCTAAGTTACTGTATAATAAATCAACATCAGCATTATTCCTGGCGCAGACATCAGTTTTTTTAAAAAGAGTTCAATTAGTAAAAAAACACAACAATTACTCACTGGAACTAAGAAGCGTGATCACATCATTCCTATGCTCTGTGAACTGCTGTGGTTGGCACTGAAATATAGGATTGAGTTTAAACTGTTATTATTTGTTTTAAAAGCCTTACATGATTTAGCACCTCAATACTTCTACTACCTATTGAGTCCATACTAGGCCACTCAGATCTTCATCTAAACTTCTTCTCTCTGTTCCTTCAACTCACCTCAGAACCAGAGGTGACAGAGCCTTTTCTGTGTCTGCTCCTCAGCTCTGGAATGGTCTCCCCTCCCCTCCGCATTAGGTCCATTCATAGTGATCTTTTTAAGTCTAAATTAAAAACACATCTTTTTTCCCTAGCCTTTAATACCCTAGCCTAACCCCTTTATCTCTTTTATTTTATTGCTATTATTATTTTTTTTTTATTGTTTGTTTGTCTTGAATTTTGGGTATTTGCATATTATTATTATTATTATTATTATTATTATTATTATTATTATTATTATTATTTCTATCATTTTTTATCATGATTATTGTTTTTATCTGTTTTTTAAAAGAGCACTTTGGAGCAACTCTGTTGTATGAAATGTGCTATACAAATAAATGTGACTTGACATGACTTGAATATATTCACAAATGTTACTTGCGATTGATATTTCATATTCTTTTTTTTCATTCAAGATGTATCAAATTGTTATTGTCCTTATCATTTCTTGGTTTATAGACAATGATTATAATAAAGATTTTTTTCAACAAAGATATCTTTTAACCACTCCATCATGCTTATTGACACTATCCCAAATTTCTTTGAAAAAATCAACAAAGCAATGGAATTCAGCCGGAACAGCATTTCCTTGTGTTCAGAGGAAACGCATGTTGTGTGCACAAGAAAAGAGTAAAACAAACACATGTGTGTGACCAACAGAGGACCTAGGAGAGCTCTCGTTCACACCGGTCTATCCTTTTACAGCATGACTGTATGATATCCACCCAGGGCCGTCACCACAGAACAGGCAAACCAGGCAATGGCCTGGGGCCCCAGACTGAGAGGGGCCCCTAAGATTGACTGTTTAATCATTTTAGTTTAGTTGGTGGTGTGTCTCAATAAAATATGACTATAAAGCTGGAGTTAGACAACAATAAGTTCAAAACAAATAATTACATGAAAGATGCTTGAACATGCTGTGGAGGTGTTTTAGGGGAGGTTGAGGGCCCCCATGTCCTTAAGAGGCCCCCTAAGTCTCTTGAAATGGCCCTGTATCCACCCAGGGGTTAGTTTAAGTTTTAACTTACTGTAAAATGTAAAGTGATACTCAAAGTTAATGGTGATGGTTAATAGTTGGTAACACTAAGTGTTGTGTTAAAAGTATGCTCTGGCACAAATTTACACCACCATAAACAGGTCCTGAAACAGAGGGCATAAGATATATGTTTTAGTCATCCTGGTACCACTGATCCTCATGTCAGATAATTTCCCCTTACATATAATTTATGCTTGGTTGCCAGTCTAAATGTCTACAATTATATATGTGTTGTGCTGTGACCTAAAGGTGGAGGTCATGAGTGTCTGGCTTGGCTCAGAGAGAAAGGGTGCATGATTTATAGTCCTAAGAAAAAACATTGTGAGGCCCAGCTGTGAGAAGATGCAAACAGTGACCGATTCAGACACACTGAAGTGAGAGACTGAGGAAATCCACTGTGGGCAAATAAATAACCTTATATTCTTCTTCTCTTTATCTTTATTTGCCAGATTCACAGTCCAAAAATAACACAAAGCACTACATAAAAGACAAAATATACAAATAAATTATGTGTGTTAGACAAGCAACAATACAACATTCTTTGGTTTATCTAAAGGCATGCCAATTTGATACAATTGTGGTCAAGCGGCCCCATCTTGTGGCCAAAATATGCTAAGAATTGTTGAATATTTGTTGAATGAAATGTTTAAAAGTCAGGTGTTGATGCTGAATCAAAATCAAGGTTTTTTTCAAATCAAGGTTTTTTTTTTAAAAAATAGATGAGTTACAGTCTTGTGTTATTGCCTGAAGCAGCTGTAAAGGTCTGATTCCACCAACCTGTGTGAAGAGGCATATGAAGGGCCTTCTGTTTCACCACGCCTATTTGTCCTACAGGGTTTCCAAGGTTCCAAGGTTCATTCAAATGTTTTCATTTAAATTTTTGAAAACTACATCCATTTGTAGGCTACTACTATTGTGTTAAGTTTCATTTTGGCAAAAGAGAAAGTAGATTCAATCTACTAGATTATAATATTTGTCACATGATTTTTTTCACGTTGAACTTAGTCTAAAAGTTTATGTCAGACAGTTTGCAATATTGTTATTATTATGCCTATACTGTCAACCCTATAAACATTGATTAAAGGCCTAACTGTTTTGTATTATTAGTTAGTTTATGTAACCGTACCACATTGAAACGACACATGGCATGTAGCCTACATACAGTATCAGACTTTACACCTGGAGGCATGTGAGGGCAGAAATGCAAAACAAATGCACTGAGCATGATGAAGCTGATATCTTTGGCAAAGGAAAAGTAGGCAAACGTTGCAAGGGTGAAAGAAAAGAAATTCTAATTTGAAGTTATTTTACATGTCTGGACAGAATGGTAAATAAAAGTTTATGTACTGATTGTATCCTCCATTCATCTGGAGTCTAAACCTAGCAATCAACATCCACTTTCCACATTGCATGAACCAAGGGAGTGTCAGAAGGAAAAGGAAATCAGGGGGGGGAATTATTTGATGTCCTTGATGGTTTCACTTCTGATGAAAGAAAAGTAGACGTTGCAATGATGGAAAAGAAACTTAATGATTGCATTAAGTCTAGGAAATTTTCTCCTACTTTACCAGATTACCAGCTACAAGATTATTATTGACCTGGCACACTGTCAGCACTAATGCATGGTTTGCGACTTTGCCATTCGTTTTGATATCATTTTCAAATCCATTTAGGTTCATGGCTAAAGGACACACACACACACACACACACACACACACACACACACACACACACACACACACACACACACACACACACAGGCTATTCCCACCAGCCCTCCCCTAGCCTAGGGTGGAGAACCTGTTTTTATACATTGTTTTAAGGGCCAAACTTTTGTTATTATTATTTTTAAGCACTTAGAAAACATTTGTCATTCATTCCCAGCCTTATTTCCTTTGCAAACACCATACATTATTATTATTACCTGTAAAGCATCATATTCCCCCCAGGCCGGATATTTCTCACACCTGGCCTATAGTGTAGCAGTGTAGTGCTGGGTACAGAATTGGACCTTTCCACACAAATGAAATAAAACCTTGTAGAGGACACCAGTCCTGATTTTATTACCAACTAGAAAAGTGCTCAGAGAGTGCAGACCTCCGCCAAGACAATGTGGTCACAGATGGTGTTCTGGATCACCGATCAACACAAAATCGAATCATGTCTTACTCATCCCAATACACACATCTGAATTTCATCCAAATCCATGCAGTACTTTTCGAGTTATGTTATACACAGACAGACAGACAGACAGACACACACACACACACACACACACACACACACACACACACACACACACCGGCGAAAACATAATCTCCTTGGTGGAGGTTCAAGCAGAGTTACAGAATATGGGCCAAAAGTTACAGTAATTCTGAACTTGGCTTTATTTTTCAGCAACAATAATATTATGCCACTGGGGGAAGCATAGTGCTGACAGTGTGCCAGGTCAATAATAATCTTGTAGTTAGTAATCTGGTAAAGTAGGAGAAAATTTCCTCAACTTAATGCAATCATAAAGTTTCTTTTCCATCATTTCAACGTCAGTCTACTTTTCTTTCATCAGAAGTGAAACCATCCTGGACATCAAACTAGCTTAAGGCATCTTTCCCCTTCGTGCAGCACTCCCTTCCTGCATGCAAAGGTGGAAAGTGCAGGATGATTGCTAGGTTTAGGCTCTGATTGATTCAAGGATACCATGAGTGGTTAATGTTTTATATGGCATTCTGTTTCTTTTCTTTCATTCCTGCAGCATCAATCTACTGCTCCATCAGAAAGGAAACCCTTAAGCCTCATCATACCCAATTATCATGCATTTGTTTTGTGTTCTGACCCTCCCATGCCTTCAGGTGGAAATTTAGATAGGCTACATATTTATTTGGTTACATGACTCTATAATGACTCTTATTATGACTAATAACACTAAAGAGTGGTCTTTATTCTAATAATACCACACAGGTCCTCTAAAAGAGGCCTATATTCAATGTTTATAAAGACGTGAAGAGGTTCAATGTTAGCCTATTTTATATGTGCATTTAGCACATTTCTGTAGGGGTGGGGTTGCTGTATCTATTTAAAGGGTGTGGACAGCACTAAAAGCTGTATTATTTCCAATACAGTAAGTGCTATTACATATTAAATTAAATTACATATCTTATATTGTTCCAACACAAGCCAAAGTGATAGTCTTCATAAAACTCAAACATTTTATTTTATAGTGGAAAATCTAGTAGATTAGATCTACTTTCCCATTGCCAAAATGAAACTAACATTACAGGTGCTTTGATTCCTGGAAGTAATTTGCAAACAAAATTGCAAACGGTGGGAGGGAAACCCTGTAGAATAACTGTGCGTGGGAAGCAGCAGGGCTTAAATGATGCCTCTTCACGCGGGTGAGTGGATTCAGACCTTTCCAGCTGCTTCAGACAATAACACAGGACTGTAACTCATTCATTTTATAAAACCTTCAGCATCAACACCTGACTTAGTCATTTAGAGACAGTGTTGCGCTTTAGGCTGATAGGCTGATAAAATGGAGAGGGATTACCACATCAAAGAGGAATATGGACGAAATGCAAGGTTCCACAGAGGTAAATTTCTGTTTCTGTGTTTGTTAGCATCACTTCATTAGTTCAATTCAATGACAATATTGATGTGAAATTCAATAATAATAATAATAATAATAATAATAATCTTTTTATGTTTTGCACTGACAGCATTTAGGGGACACTCAAGAAGGGCAGTTGGGGAGAGGTGGGGTCCTTACAGAAAGAATGATGTGGATCTTAGAGAAAGGATAAACCCAAGATCCACAACAGAGACTAGAAGAGGCAGAGGCCTATGGAGGGGAAGATACAGGAAACATGGCAGTTATTCTTCTGACCAGCCATATGACGACCATAGACAACGTTCATCTGATCTTTCTCCACCACATACCACCCCTGATAGTACGGTTACATTGAAGAAGGAAAATTACATGGTTGAAGAAAGATGTACTGAGGTGAAAACAACTGGCAGACACACAGTCACTGAAAGCAACAGCATTGTTGATGAGAAAGTATCTAGAAGACCATCCACTAGTACTACCACTGCCATTGCCCCTGGTACTCCAAACAAGAAAGGTGAGACTCTCCGTGATTTCAATATTTTATTAGTTTCAATAATCACAGGCACAGAAACTATAATTTGTTTGTTTGTTTGTTTGTTTTCTTTAGGCTCAGGTCACAAAATTGACCTGAAGAAGGAAGTGTTGAAAATGATTGTGAAAGACCTACTTCCACCCCACCTTGTTGAAGAGGCTGGTTTCAAATCTTTGGTAAAAGCCCTCTATCCATTTGGTCAGATGCCATCTAATGGCTCATGGGCTCGCCCACAACTTCAGAAAATGTATGACGACAAAAAGGCAGAGATCACAAAGGCTATAAACTGCTCAGAACATGTTGTATTGACAGTCTGTAAGTGGCAAAGGTCATCAGAAAACTACCTGACCGTTAGCTGTCACTTCCTTGATGACAAATGGACAAGGAAATCCTTCGTCCTTGAAGCGGCACGGTTGGTAACCCCTGATGAGCACACAGCCGATAACGCTGTAAGCAGAATTGCCACCTCCTGGGGGATAGAGAAAAAGATCTTTGTCTCTAATTTGTCAAACATGGCTAAGCATTTTGAGAAAAGAGGGTGGTCTGAAATGCCCTGTTTTGCGCACATCCTCAACTCCATGTTTGAGGCAGCCATTCAGTCACTCAGCGGAGACCAGTGGGTTAAGCTGTTGAAGAAATGCCAGAACATTGCAGACTACATCAGTAGCGATCAAGTTGCTGCTCAAAAGTTCAAAGAATGTGGTGGGATCCCTCCACCCTACTGGCCCTTAGATGAGAGGTGGCCATCAACCTTAGTCTTGCTGGAGTGGATCATAGAACAAATTGGTGCCATTAGAGATACTCTTTCTGACCAGGTCAAGTGTGAGATGTGGATTAACAAAGTGGATGAAAATGCAATTAGAAAAACGGTTGATGTACTCAAAGTGTTCAAAGATGTCATGCAGCAAACAACAAGTAGTTTTAAATCTGTTTCTGAGGTAATCCCTCTCTTGAATGAACTTCTTACTAAATTGAGAAACACTAACAGCAATGAAATAGGGACTGAGATTGTGGCAAAATGTGAGAGGCACATAGGCCGGATGAAACTGAACCACTGGTTGACCATTAGTACAGTCCTGGACCCACGATTCAAACTCTCTCACTTCGCTGATGAAATTGAGTTCAGAAAAGTTCAAATTGTTAAGGAAATGGAAAACCTTAACATTGCCAGCCATCATCAGAGACGTTCTTCCCCCATGCCACCATTTAACCCTAGATCAGTCTTAGAGAGCTACCTACAACAGGAACCTCTACCAAAAGAGAAGAACCCACTAGATTTCTGGAGAGATCAAACAAGCTTAACTGCTCTAAGTCCACTGGCTCGCAAGTACTTCACTGTGGTTTCTACTGCACTTCCATATGAGAGTGCCTTCAGGCCAGACATCTACATAAGACAAAACATGAAGCTCAGCTGCCTACGTCCTGAAGATATTGACATGATGCTATTTCTGCAAAATAACATTACAATGGGCTAAATTACTAACCCATCAGGGATGTACAATGCCTTTATCTTCTTGGAAGACTTTTGTCATCATAAGTAAGGGAAAACGGCCACCGATAGGGACATAATACATGGTGATAGCGTGGGACAATTTTGACATGGAAATGCGGTGGACAAAGCACAGAATTTCCATACATGAGTGAGAGTACTGTATAGATAGGGCCTACTCCTCGTCAGATATTACTCAGATTGAATGTTGCAGACTTTTACTTGTCTGTATATAAGGGCATGTTTCAAAACAACAATTATTCAAAGCATTAAAATTTTCTCTTTTGATGTGTTGATATGTGTTTAGAATTTTTATTTTTGTTGATTAAAAATTGGGGCTCCATACACAGAAATGAAAGGCACACCCTTTGTCTTTGACTTCTGTCTTTAGGTCTTTTACAATTAATATTCACAATCACATTTAAGATATATTTTAGATCCCTAGATCTTTAGATTTATCTCCATTACTGTTAAAACAGACCTTATTACCCTAATGCCTCTGAAATAGTAAATGAACTTCCAATATTAAGAATGATTCTATTTGCAACTGTTTGCCAACACCATTTAACAGGATCCTGACCCTCATGGAATCAGGTTTGTCTTGTCAGTCAGCATAGCTTTGCAAAACTTCCTGTTAGTTCCTCAACATGTATTGGCATGAAGATGACAATCCAAATTATACAGTAGGCACAAAAAAGGTGGCAGAGACATGACTGCACCTTAGGCCTGATGATAAATATTGTGTGCACCTGGTTATAATCAGAATACTGTATCTGTAAGAAAGTCTGTGCAACACCAAAAAGAAGAAGAAATAAAAAAGAAAGAAAGTCTATGAAACACCAGTTGCTCCCAGAACAAGTTTACTTGTGTATAACGTGATATTTTGGGCTACTGCCCTTCATGACATGTAAACCATAGTGTATTTTACCCTGTTATGGAAGTAACAGCGCCATATATCCTTATGGCAGCCTACTCTGCTTATTAAACTTATTGACTGGATGTTAACCATCTCAGAGAACTTGTGGATATACCAGTTTTTCTTATGAAGAGATTTTAATTAGCGTTAGCAACCAAAACAGCTATCTGACATGATTAGTTGGAAATTGTAGTTCAGGATTTTACTTGTCCTTGTTCATGTCTAGAGTATTATGGATGTTATGGATACATGATGTATAATTGGGGGTAAAGGGAAAATAGCAGTGCAACTCCAATCTAGATGTAGGGAATCCAAAATACTGTATATGTATCCAAAACCATTAAATTTGCATAGTCTTTGATCAATGTTGTCACCTCATTGGCAACTCCACTTTTCAGTAGCCTAGAACTGACGGTAGGGGGCAGTATCAGCTAATTCTGTGCAGTGACCAGCAGGAGTAGGAGCAGCTCATCTCACTCATTAAGCTTGTAGGCTATGTTCATTACAGGAAAACAGAAAAAAAGTTTTGGTGCCAATTCCTTGGGCACTTCTAATGGCTGAGTTAGAAGCTTGGGCTTTCAGCTCAGTGGTTAGAGCACCCGACTCCCACGCTTGAGGGGTGGCGGGTTTGAGAGCCGTGTGTGGTGCGGACCGCCACCGGCTACATCTGCTACAAAAACGAACAGTAGCAACTTACACCATTAGGCTTGAAATGATGACAACAACACGCTTAATGTGACTTTATGTGCATGCACCACTTAGGTAGGCTACCCTATTGAAAAGTAAAGAACAAGTACAGTGAAATTACCTAAATACCCCAAAACTACTTGTAACTACACCCTAATATTGGATGAGTGGACTGTAAAATGTAAAACATTCAACACATGCCTTTCCTGTAGGCTACTGCACATCTAGGCTACCCCTTATTTTGTAGTTATGGCAATATTACACATAAAGTTCTATTTTGTTGCGTTGTTCTTACTTGTACCTATCCAGTACTTCACAAGCTGTAAAATAAAGCATGAGCGTCCAGCAGACTTACGCCGCAAGTACTCAGTAATTTATCCATTGATACTTCTTTGTTACACCATTCTTACCTAATATCCAGTACTTCACAGGCTGTAAATTAGAGCTGTACTTTCAGGTGTTTTTTTTTTTTTTTTTAAGATATGTTTTAGGCCTTTTGTGCCTTTAATTTGATAGGACAGTAGAGAGTGTGACAGGAAATGAGTGGGAGAGAGAGAAGGGTAAGGATGGGGAAATGACCTGGGTCTTATTCGAACCCGGGTTCCCGGATTTGCGGGACTATCACTAGCTTACTGAGCTATGCCGCCCCTACTTTCAGGTGTTTTATAAAATGGCCATTACTCCAAATTGTGTAAGAATGAACTCTCTGCATAGTTGGGTAAATGTGGTGGTCACTGGCTAAAATGTCTTTTAGTATGTAATTTCTTGCAATTTCTTTGTGTATAACAACCTCGCACCAACTCCTGACAGTGGGCTGCCGATGGCCTCTTATTTAGAATGGTGGCCCCTTGGACTGAACCAGCTGAAAACCCCTGGGGTAGTGAACCTTATACATGCTGCAAGTTCTGACAGGGCCGATAGCTATTGACAGGGTGCTTGCTCTTTTTCCAAATCAAAATTCCAGACTTTTTCCAGACTTTTTCAAAACTGATATCTTTTCCCCCAAGACCTTGACTCAGGGGCGCAACTACCCCCCCACCTCCCATAGAAAAACAGTACCACTAAAACTACATAGAATCAATTCAGCATCATATGATGAACTTCAAAGTAGTATTGTTGGTAATATATACTGTGAACAACATATGACACAACCACAGTGAAGGCAACACATCAATGAAAAATATAGGATGCATATTTGTATAGAGAAGTGGTAGGGGTTGGGGGTTCCCCCCCAAGAAATTTTTGAAAAATGAGTTGCCATTTCCTGCAATCGCTTGCATTTTAACTCTAATTATTTATTTGAATGCTGCATGAGGTCACTGACAATAGCAGCCCTGGCTGATATCATTGTAGTTGGTAGTCAGTGAGACCTTGTAATATGTCTTACAATTGAACCAAAATTGATTTCATTTCAGACCTTAATGACATTCACTGTTGAATTTTTAGTTTGATGTAATGCACATAGTCTTTTATTCTTTTGGACCCTTTTAGGATAATAATGAAAAACATGATGGGGGCAGTCTTTCTTTGCAATTTGTTAAATTCACTGATCTTCATTATTAGCACAGGGTAGGCTATTCCTTGACCAACATATCAGTCATGGTATGTCTGAAATGACCACTTCAGCCTAATATTGGAGACTACAAAAACATCTGTGCTTGGTACAGTGATGTTATTGCTACCTCATTGTAGATCTACAGATAGGTATGCCTATGACTTCCACTGTTTTTGGAATGCAGCCTATGATGCAGGCTCGTCATCATGCATATAGAACTGTTTCCACAAAAGGCTAGCTACTTCGAACTCATGAATTAATCTGTAGGATAAACGGTTTATCAAAGCAACTAGTAGTAGTAGTAGCAGTAGTAATAAGTAGTTCTTGTGACGCTCTTTCAAATGATATATGTATGATATTTCTGAGAGGAAAACTCTCCAAGTTATTAAACAGAGAAGAACTGATAGATTTGGAACCCATAAGTGCACGGCGAGCACATCACAATAATAAATGCATTCGCGGTTTTTATAAGGTGAAGGGTAGGCTAGGGTGGTCTGTAGTGGTAGGGACAATTTTAAGGTTACCTGCTGTCATTCATGCACAACAATGTTTGACATATCATCTGTCACAGACATGGGCGTACTTCTCTACTGGGGTGAATTAAAACTGTGGACAACAGAGGAGGGGTCTTTCTTACGTTGTTTTAAATCATAGTTTTTAAACCCTTATACTATTTCTTGCTTCAAAATATTCGGTATCTTTGAGCATACTTTTTCCCATACTTTATTGAGACTTTCACATGAAATCCAAGACTTTTCAAGGTCTGGAAAACAGCTTTTCAAAATTCCATACTTTTTAAGACTTTTAAGACTTGCGCAAGCACCCTGATTGAACTATACAAGCAATAGGCCCATATGAACAATTTGTCACCTCCGCCAACGAGATTATGTTTTCGCCGGCGTGTGAGTGTCTGTGTGTGTCTGTCTGTCTGTCTGTGTACAACAGAACTCGAAAAGTATTGCATGGATTTGGATGACATTTTCGGATATTGTGTGTATTGGGATGAGTAAGAATTGATACGATTTTGGTGGCAATTGGTGATCCAGACACCATCTGTTACCACATCGCTTGGTGGAGGTCTGCACTTTTCACTTGGGATTTTTTTTCCCCATAGAGATAGACAGTGGTATCAGAACACACTGATACCCACACCCACAAAGACACTTCTGACCAGATACACAGAAAAACTACGGATAAAACAAGTAAGACCAGTCCTCAGGGAATTCAGGATGTAATCCAATAGTCTATGCATTTTTTTGGAAAGATAAACAATTATCCTCCTTTACTGTTCTTCATGTATAGGGAATATCTACACTTTGGTGCTGGTACTACCTTTAAATTACATTATTGAGCAAAGATTTAAAAACACCTTTTCACATAATAGTGTTTTTCATTTTCTTACTCTTTTTACATTTTAGAACAAAACAGCCCTCAAAGCAACAAATTATTGAATCAAGTTCAGGTGATACATCCAAGCAAAATTAGGTCATGTAAAGTTAAATAATTAAATTAAATTATAAAAAGAATTAAAGCCACAAGTGGCGATGACGGGCCCTCGCACCAGGTGCACCGCAAAGAGTGCATATCGCAACAATGGTACACAGTGAAGGCACATTCACTCGGAACAGGTGTGCTATCTTTGTCTCACCCTCATTTTTTACACTCGCAGACACTCACTGTCACACACTCACTCAGTCTGCCTTTTAAACTCTTTCTCTTAGTAGGGGCGCTACAGAGATTCACGTTATACTACATGTTCAGAAGGTGGTCCACAGTCTGAGTACCAACTTTGGCTATGATAGGTCAAACCGTTTCCAAGTTATAATGTTCAACCACAAGGGGACATTAGAGAGTTTCGATTCATGGTTTTGCGTGGTCAGAACACGGTCAGGAGTCCATATACCAAGTTTGGATAAGCTACGTCAAACCGTGTCCAAGTTATCATATTTGACCACTAGAGGGCGCTAGAGAGTTCCGATTCATCATTATGCGTGGTCAGAACACGGTCAGGAGTCCATATACCAAGTTTGAATAAGCTACGTCAAACCGTTCCCAAGTTATCATATTTGACCACTAGAGGGCGCTAGACAGTTTCGATTCATGATTCTGTGTGGTCAGTACACGGTCAAGCGTCCATATACTAAGTTTGGATAAGCTACGTCAAACCGTTTCCAAGTTATAATATTTGACCACTAGGGGCGTTACAGAGTTTCGTTTCATGATTATGCGTGGTCAGAACATGGTCAGGAGTCCATATACTAAGTTTGGATAAGCTACATCAAACCGTTTCCAAGTTATAATATTTGACCATTAGGGGCAATCGGGTAAAGCATTGTCAATTTCTGGCACATTTCCGGCTTGACCAGGTGGTGGCGCTATAACAGGCATGTCCATGGGGTGTCTAGATATCATCACAGTCATACCATCTATGAACCAGTGAAGTTTCAGATCAATCGGGTAAAGCATTGTCAATTTCTGGCACATTTCCTGCTTGACCAGATGGTGGCGCTATAACAGGCACGCCCACGGGTCGTCTAGAAATCATCACAGTCATACCATCTATGAACCAGTGAAGTTTCAGATCAATCGGTTAAAGCATAGTCAATTTCTAGCACTTTTCCTGCTTGGCCAGGTGGTGGCGCTATAACAGCCACGCCCACGGGGTGTCTAGATGTCATCACAGTCATACCATCTATGAACCTGTGAAGTTTCAGACCAATCGGTTAATGCAGTGTGATTTTATGACACACTTCCTGTTTCGTGATGAGCTATTAAAATCATACAATTTCATAATATTGTTATTACAACATATTACGAAATATCAAAAATCCGTTCGCAATTTAGCATCAGCAGCATCTAGAGGTCATGTACACCAAATTTCAATTGAATCTGACATACCGTGTCCGACGAGTACGTTAAAGTTCACTGTGTGTCCAAATTTTTACACTCCTTATTACCTCACTTCCTGTTGGGCGTGGCTAATGCAATGTAATACGAAAGTTGTTCGTCTTGGGAGACACACACACCTACCAAATTTTGTGCGCGTAGCTCAAAGTATATGCCAACCATGGCACTTAATGTCAATTTCTGTACTTTCTCCACCTTGCCAGTTGGTGGCGCTGTAACAACCACGCCCATTAAGTGTATGAATGTCGTCGTAAGGATAATATCTATAAATTTGTAAATGACATTCAGACGATTCCATCAACGCCCTGCGATCTAATGACACATTTCCGTTTTTTCAGTTTTTCCCATATTTCACTCATCCACCATCTTGAAATTGTAAAGGGTATGAATAATCCCTTCGCAATTTTACATCAGCAACATCTTGGCATCATGTCTACCAAATTTCACAGGAATCTGACCAACGGTGTCCGAGGAGTACATTAAAGTTCAGTGGGTGTCCGGCCCCATAGAGCCCAATGTAATTTTTTACTTTAGGGGGCGCTACAGAGTCCCTGGGCCACACCCAAGTCCATGCCTCTGTATACCTCTAGTGTGCCATACTTCCAAGGTGTGTGCAAAATTTCATGAGTTTTCGTGCACGGGAAAGGGGTCAAAAATGGCCGGAACCAGGGGAAGAAAAATAATAATAATAATTAAAGCCGCAAGCGGCGATGACGGGCCCTCGCACCAGGTGCACCGCAAAGAGTGCATATCGCAACAATGGTACACAGTGAATGCACATTCACTCGGAACAGGTGTGCTATCTTTGTCTCACCCTCATTTTTTACACGCGCAGACACTCACTGTCACACACTCACTCAGTCTGCCTTTTAAACTCTTTCTCTTAGTAGGGGCGCTACAGAGATTCACATAAGTCATACTGCATGTTCAGAAGGTGGTCCACAGTCTGAGTACCAACTTTGGCTATGATAGGTCAAACCGTTTCCAAGTTATAATGTTCGACCACAAGGGGGCATTAGAGAGTTTCGATTCATGGTTTTGCGTGGTCAGAACACGTTCAGGAGTCCATATACCAAGTTTGAATAAGCTACGTCAAATCGTTCCCAAGTTATCATATTTGACCACTAGAGGGCGCTAGACAGTTTCGATTCATGATTCTGTGTGGTCAGTACACGGTCAAGAGTCCATATACTAAGTTTGGATAAGCTACGTCAAACCGTTTCCAAGTTATAATATTTGACCACTAGGGGCGCTACAGAGTTTCGATTCATGGTTATGCGTGGTCAGAACACGGTCAGGAGTCCATAAACCAAGTTTGGATAAGCTATGTCAAACCGTTTCCAAGTTATAATTTTTGACCACTAGCACTTTTAGCACCTTTCCTGCTTGACCAGGTGGTGGTGCTATAACAGGCACGCCCACGGGGTGTCTAGATATCATCACAGGCACACGATCTATGATACCTGTGAAGTTTCAGATCAATCGGGTAAAGTATAGTCAATTTCTGGCACTTTTCCTGCTTGGCCAGGTGGTGGCGCTATAACAGCCACGCCCACGGGGTGTCTAGATGTCATCACAGTCATACTATCTATAAGCCAGTGAAGTTTCAGATTAATCGGGTAAAGCAGTATCAATTTCTAGCACATTTCCTGCTTGGCCAGGTGGTGGCGCTATAACAGCCACGCCCCCGGGGTGTCTAGATATCATCACAGTCATACCATCTATGAACCTGTGAAGTTTCAGACCAATCGGTTAATGCTGTGTAATTTTATGACACACTTCCTGTTTCGTGATGAGCTATTAAAATCATACAATTTCATAAAATTGTTATTTCAACATAGTACGAGATATCAAAAATCCGTTCGCAATTTGGCATCATCAGCATCTAGAGGTCATGTACACCAAATTTCACTTCAATCTGACATACCCTGTCCGACGAGTACGTTAAAGTTCATTGTGTGTCCAAATTTTTACACTCCTTATTACCTCACTTCCTGTTGGGCGTGGCTAATGCAATGTAATACAAAAATTGTTCGTCTTGGGGAGTCCCACACACCTACCAAATTTCGTGCATGTAGCTCAAAGTATATGTGAACCATGGAGCTAAATGTCAATTTCTGTAGTGGTTCCACCTTGCCAGATGGTGGCGCTGTAATAACCACGCCCAGTAAGTGAATGGATATCGTGGTAATCATAAGATCTATAAACGGTATGAGTTTCAGGCGATTTTATCAATCAAGTGTGATGTTATGCCACATTTCCTATTTTTCATTTTTTCTCTTATTTCATGCATCCGCCATCTTGAATTCGTAAAAGGTATGAAAAATCCCTTCGCAATTTGACATGAGCAATGTCTTGGTATCATATCTACCAAATTTCACAGGAATCTGACAAACGGTGTCCGAGGAGTATGTTAAAGTTCATCATGAGACCGCCCCATAGAGCCCAAGGTATTTTTTTTACTTTAGGGGGCGCTACGGAGTCCCTGGGCCACACCCGGGTCTATACCTCTGTAAACCTCCAGTGTTCCAGACTTCCAAGGTGTGTGCAAAATTTCGTGAGTTTTCATGCACGGGAAAGGGGTCAAAAATGGCCGGTTCCAGGGGAAGAAAAAAATAATAATAATAATTAAAGCCGCAAGCGGCGATGACGAGCCCTCGCACCAGGTGCACCGCAAAGAGTGCATACCGCAAGAATGGTACAACATGAATGCACATTCACTTGGAACATCTGTGCTCTCTTTGTGTCACCCTCATTTTTTAAACTCGCACACACTCACTCTCACACACTCACTCAGTCTGCCTTTTACACTCTTTCCCTTAGTAGGGGCGTTACAGAGATTCACATAAGTCATACTATATGATCAGAAGATGGTCCACAGTCTGTGTACCAACTTTGGTTATGATAGGTCAAACCGTTTCCAAGTTATAATGTTTGACCACAAGGGGGCATTAAAGAGTTTCGATTCATGGTTATGCGTGGTCAGAACATGGTCAGGAGACCTTACACCAAGTTTGGATAAGCTACGTCAAACCGTTTCCAAGTTATCATATTTGACCATGAGAGGGCACTAGAGAGTTTTCATTCATGATTATTCATGGTCAGAACACGGTCAGGAGTCCATATACCAAGTTTGGATAAGCTACGTCAAACCGTTTCCAAGTTATAATATTTGACCACTAGAGGGCGCTAGAGAGTTTCGAATCATGGTTATGCGTGGTCAAAACACGGTCAGGAGTCCACATACTAAGTTTGGAGAAGCTACGTCAAACCGTTTCCAAGTTATAATATTTGACCACTAGGGGCGCAAGAGAGTTTCGGTTCATGGTTATGCGTGGTCAGAACACGGTCAGGAGTCCATATACCAAGTTTGAATAAGCTACGTCAAACCGTTTTCAAGTTATCATATTTGACCACTAGCACTTTTAGCACAATTCCTCCTTGACCAGGAGGTGGCGCTATGACAGGCACGCCCACGGGGTGTCTAGATATCATCACAGGCACAACATCTATGAACCTGTGAAATTTCAGATCAATCGGGTAAAGCATTGGCAATTTCTGGCACATATCCTACTTGACCAGGGGGTGGCGCTATAACAGGCACGCCCACGGCGTGTCTAGATATCATCACAGGCACACCATCTATGAACCTGTGAAGTTTCAGATCAATCGGGTACAGCATTGTCAATTTCTGGCACATTTCCTACTTGACCAGGTGGTGGCGCTATAACAGCCACGCCCACGGGGTGTCTAGATATCATCACAGTCATATCATCTATGAACCTGTGAAGTTTCAGACCAAATGGTTAATGCAGTGTGATTTTATGGCACACTTCCTGTTTCGTGATGAGCTATAAAAATCATACAATTTCATAAAATTGTTATTTCAACATAGCACGAGATATCAAAAATCCGTTCGCAATTTGGCATCATCATCATCTAGAGGTCATGTACACCAAATTTCATTCGAATCTGACCAACCATGTCCGACGAGTACGTTAAAGTTCACTATATGCCCAAATTTTTACATTCCTTATTACCTCACTTCCTGTTGGGCGTGGCTAATGCAATGTAATACAAAAGTTGTTCGTCTTGGGGAGACACACACACCTACCAAAATTTGTGCGCGTAGCTCAAAGTATATGCCAACCATGGCACTTAATGTAAATTTCTGTACTTTTTCCACCTTGCCAGATGGTGGCGCTGCAATAACCACGCCCATTAAGTGTATGAATGTTGGCGTCATGATAATATCTATAACTTTGTAAATGACTTTCAGACAATTCCACCAACGCCCTGCGATCTAATGACACTTTTCCTTTTTTTCAATTTTTCCCATATTTCACTCATCCGCCATCTTGAAATTATAAAGGGTATGAATAATCCCTTCGCAATTTTACATCAGCAACATCTTGGCATCATGTCTACCAAATTTCACAGGAATCTGACCAACGGTGTCCGAGGAGTACATTAAAGTTCAGTGGGTGTCCGGCCCCATAGAGCCCAATGTAATTTTTTACTTTAGGGGGCGCTACGGAGTTCCTGGGCCACACCCAAGTCCATGCCTCTGTATACCTCTAGTGTGCCATACTTCCAAGGTGTGTGCAAAATTTCATGAGTTTTCACGCACAGGAAAGGGGTCAAAAATGGCCGGAACCAGGGGAAGAAAATAATAATAATAATAATAATAATAATAATAATAATAATAATAATGACAAATCCTTACAAAAGCAATAGGGCTTCGCACCGGTCGGTGCACAAGCCCGTTCCGAGCTCGTGCACCTCGGTGCTCGGGCCCTAATAAAAATAAAAATCCTTCAGCAAAAGCAATAGGGCTTCGCACCGGTCGGTGCACAAGCCCGTTCCGGGCTCGTGCACCTCGGTGCTCGGGCCCTAATAA
>JAODXP020006075.1:0-5000 GCA_027497455.2 Sardinella longiceps
GACATAGGCCAACTCACATCATTTATCCCTTCCTATGTTTAGACGTTTGCTCTTGATAGTATTCATTCACGTCGTCATATGTGACTCGAGGGAAGTTATCGAGATGATTGGCCATGCGATATATATCCACCGGTCTATAATAGTGTATTATATTATATATATATATCCACCAGTCTATAATAGTGTATTATATTATATATATATATATCCACCGATCTCTAATAGTATATTTCTAAACTACTGTGTTTATCATCATCCACCGCTGTAAATAATCAACAGGAAGAGCGTTATCCCTACTTCCGGTCTTCCAATGATCCGTGATAAAGGCCTATTATATCTACAAAGACAACGACTTTAGTCTATTATACCTACTAAGACAGGCAGGTGGTCTGGAACTTTTATATCGGACATGGGCTATCTGCATTTCCTGCGCTTTCTATATCTGGTTAGAACATTCCTTTTTGGAGCCGTTCAAATTGCATATTATATATTTTGCATTATCAATTAGCTTAATCCTTTGCCCCACTGCAATTAAAATTTCTCCCTTTATGACTGATCACCGTGCATATCTTTTTTAGCCTTTGGATTAGGCCTACAGTGATAACAATCCTTTTCCGTTGTGTAACCTATGTGTGAAAACAGGCTTTTTTCCTTGTCTGTATAGTCTGCAATTGTACATACATAAATGTATTTGCAATTACAGACTATACATCGGGTAAAGTTGTGTGTGGTATGCATCAAAGGCAGATTGATTGATTTGGGGATGGGGGTCCGCGAGCAGACTGTCTCGCAGAAAAGGGGTCCTTGGGACTGTATACATCAGAAACAGATTGTATCCATTGCAAGCAAAGTACTTTTCAATCCCATAATCTTCTCCGGTCTTCAAACAAAACTAGTTTTTATACTTTCCAAATATCTTGGCAGCTTTATTGGTCGTCTTATTGATTAATGTGTGAACATGTTTTGAGATATTTTTTACTGCATTTATTACATTTTTTACTGCATATATTACATTTTAGATGGAGAAGACGCCGTACTCCCGTCCCCCCACCAGGCTGAGGTGTGTCAGCAGTATCGAGAGGCAGCGGGCCACAGAGTATGAATTTGGAGAGACCGTGGTGACCAAGTGGCAAATACTACGCCAGCTTGCCCTATCAGATGGAAAAGACATTTATATCATGACCATCACAGACAACAGCGAGAACAGAACTGGGTCACAAAGTGGAATTTTTACTAAACGTTACGTTAAAATACAAGGTTAAAAAGCGCTAGAGAGCATAGATTGGGAGTCCGTACACAGGCCATATGGAGGAGTTTCTGGGTGAGGGCAACATATCGGGATGAGTTTGGCCAATATAAGCCATAGTCTAGGCCTAGCTAATTTGAAGATTAAGCCTATCATGAATGAATCATGAAAATATGAAACATTATTATTATTATTTTTTTTTTGGCGAGCTCCATGCTTTCCTTTTTGTTTCTTTTTCCAAAAAAAAAAAAAGATATTGTATCCGTTTGTTTGTTATTTTTGTGAGCTTGGTCAACACTGCTTAATTGAGTCATGCCGTTAAAGCACCTTTTGAGTCAGAAGAAGGTATAAGAAGTGAAGGCTTTTGAGCCAGCCTACCAGCAGGAAGTTCATGAGTCCGGCCTGTTCTTGACCTCCTCTGGTATTGTTGGGGCCATCCGGTGTGTTGGAGGTGAAGTGCCCTTACAGTCATGGCAATGTCACCATTGCAGAGGCATCCAACTCCTCGTCTTTCTGTCTTTGTGAAGAAGGAAGGTCATACCTCCTGCGTGAAGACCACCCATACTGGCATCAGGTGAAAGGGCACCTGAGATCTTCTACCTCCCTTTGCACCCTCCTCGAGATCTTCTACCTCCAGCTCCCGGTGTGGGCCAGTGTGTAGGAGGACATGTAAATGTGTTATTTGGTTGTGTGGACCACAAAAGAGGTAGTCGTCATCCCCATCGACGATTCTTGAAGTGGCAATCTCTCCCTCCTCGAGATCTTGTACAGTGTGTAGGAGGACATGTAAATATGTAAATATTTTTAAATGAATCAGCTCACTTTGTTCCATTTCCTTTCTTGTTGTTGTTCTAGTTTGTGGTTCTCTTCCTGTTTAGAAAATAAGGATCATTGTTCTCGTTGCGAGTATAGTCTTCGAGCGACAAGGATCAGCGTTCTCGTTGTGTCTACAGTAAGTACAGTTTTCTAGAGATAGAGATCGGCGTTCTCGTTGTGTCTTCTGTAAGTACAGATTTGAGCGCCAAAATAAATAAATAAATAAATAATTGCCCATTATTCACATTGAATGGAATGGAGTCAAATAAAATCTGTCACAATCTGAATGCAAAATCACCAAAAGTTTCGGGTTATTTCTGACTGCTTGTCTCTCATCACCCTGTCTTGAATGGCAAGGCACACAAAATCTATAAAGACAACGACCTAAAGATATGTACTTGGGAGCGTTAAATCCTGATATGACAAACTAGTGTACTACTGTGTCTGCTCAAGCTTTCTTTTAGTGCTTTTTAACTAGAAAAGCACCCAGACAGCACAGACCTAGCCTGACATAGCCCGACCATAATACTGCTGTTCATCTGTATTCATGGTCTGGAGGTTCTTTAACCTGGCACGATTATACTGCATGGGGGAGGGCATTCACTTTTGGTTTGAAACAATTGGACAGCTCGTCTAATCAGCGTCGCTTATTGGCCGGTAGACTCTCTACCGATATAAACACGCCCAAGAGGACCGTTCCCAGACCATGGATACGTATGAACATTCGTATTATGGGCGGGCGGGCAAGGCAATGTGGTCACAGACAATGTAAATTCAGATTGTGTTCTGGTTCGCCGATCACCACCAAAATAGAAACAATTTTTACTTGTCCCAATATACTGTACTCGTCTGAAAATTTCTACCAAATCTGTGCAGTGCTTTTCGAGTTGTTCACACACACACACACACACACACACACACACACACACACACACACACACACACACATAGGTGAGAACATAACCACCTTGGGGGAGGTAATAACAGGATTTGTACTTCTAAATATGTAGACTACTGTAGTTTACCATGTACTATGCTAACCCTGGCTTCTGAGTCATGCCCACAACCAGGACCCACAGTCCCACCATCTGCAGTGTGTGTGTGTGTGTGCGTGAGAGAGATGTAGCTCTCACTCACGCTGTTCTGTCAGATCCATCTTTCATCTCCCTAACCTCCCCTCCTTTCTGACAGGGCGTCTGCATGTGTGTGTGTGAGGTGTGTGTGTGTGTGTGTGTGTGCCCACAGGCTCCAGTCAAAGGTGGCTCCATTATGCCCAGTCCAGCTGTGAGTGAGATGATGGATGTAACCTTGCCCCCGGAGTGTGCGTGTGAGTGTGTGTGTGTCCCAGTGGGAGGGTAGACTCAGGGCCAGAGAGGGTGTGTGTGTGTGTATGTGTGTGTGTCGGTAGGAGATGAATACTTGCAGCCAGAGTTTGTGGTGTGTATGTGTGTGTCTGTAGGGTCTCTTTGTGTATGTGTGAATCTGTGTGTTTGCACGGAGGGTATTACTGAAGATCTTTTAGATGACGAGCTGCCTCACTGGTGTATGATGTGTGTGTGTGTGTGTGTGTGTGTGTGTGGAGGGCATTACAGTGGCTGGTTGAGAAGAAAATTTTCATTAGTGTTTTGGCATACTTCCAGGTACACACACTTGCACTAAGCACACACCCACTGACCTCCAGGTACACACATAAACACACACTGACCCACAGGAGCAGATGCTCACCTGTCTCTCTCTCTCTCACACACACACACACACACACACACACACACACACTCTCTAAAGTGGAATAACAATCAAGCTACAACACAATACATGTAAATGCTTACTGGGAGTCCCATTGGCTAATAGGAGAGGAAACGCTAGAGTTGGGGAAGTGCATTCTGGGTAGTTGAAGGCACTAGGGTAAGAGGAAGAAGAGCTGGGTCTTCAAGAGTTTCTCAAAAGCTGGACTCAAGAATGGTATCCATGGTTTCTGTAGTACTCTAGCTTCTTACTTCATTTTTAATGCCACATAACTTAGTAATGCAGCCCTAGTGCCTCAACCAACCTACTTACACAAATCCGTAGACTATGATGATCATAATCTTCTATAATCAATTATGTAATCCTAGGTCATCTGTGGGATTAACAATCTGACATCTTATCAATAGCAACTAACTACAGTTGGCATCTGTTGCCTTGGAGACAAGCAGTGTAGCCCTTCCTCACTCCTTGATTGAAAGTGTTTGGCAACCTAGACCTGACTGAAATTGGAAACAAATCTGCCTCACACACACACTACACACATTTCACATCCTCATGAGGGATATTTCCCCTTCAGAACTGGATCATCTCCAATACTTATTAGCCATATGCAAAATGATTAGCGACAGCAGCTTGCCAACCCTGCATGGGACACAGGAGTAGAGGGGAGGAGAGGAGCACAGCACAGCACAGCACAGCATAGGACAGGACAGGACAGGACAGAGAGGAAAGGCAGCAAGAGTGAGGCACTCAACATGCTATTAACTGTTAGGAGGAGAGGGAGAGGGCACGGGGAGCAGGGAAGAGAAGTTGGCACAGGATGAGATGAGAGGTGCAGAGGTGCGGGGAGGAAAGGAGAGGAGGAGGGAGACAGAGGAGAGAGGGAGGTGTGGGGGGAGAGGAGAGTGGTCTGGGTAGAGGAGAGGGGGAGCAGCAAAGAGGGAGGTGTGCGGACAGGGGGAGGAAAAGGGAGGTGTGGAGAGAGGGAGGTGTGCGGACAGGGGGAGGGGAGTGGGATGTGTGGGTAAGAGGACAGGAGGAGGTGAGGAGAGTGGAGAGGGAGGTGAGGAGAGAGGGAGGTGTGGACAGGGGGAGAGGAGTGGGATGTGTGGGGAGCGGAGAGTGGACTGGGGTGGGGAGAGGAAAGGGAGGAGAGATGTGGGGAGGGGAGTGGGATGTGTGGGGAGAGGAG
>JAODXP020006075.1:7500-27500 GCA_027497455.2 Sardinella longiceps
GAGAGGCATGGCGGGGTACTGTTGACGACTTCATTCACCGCTGCCTATCTCGGTGACCCTGGAAGTAAATGGCGACACGGTTATGTCACCAGGAGATTTATTCCAGGTAGATGATACTATCACTTCTGGTCCTTTCTTGAGATTGAAAGACATGTGTGAACATCTTGCGAAATACAGTTAGCGCTAGACTATAACTTATTTCCACCTGTTGCTAAAGAACATCTATTAATAATTCTCTCTTTTTTTTCTTTAGTGTGTTTTTAGGGTGAGCGTGGGCGTGAACTGTAGCCTATTGGATGGCATGCACACACGGACATATTGATTGTTCTGTCCGTCTGGTCTTCATCCCCATGACTATGAGCTTGAAGATGCTTCAGAGTACATCAACTGCCTCACCTTCAGACCCCGTTTACACTTCTCTGTTAACCACAAAGACGCACTTGTAGGTTGCACCTCTCTGTTACACTTACTCGAAGGTGAAGACGGAGAATCTCACAAACTCCGGGCAAGGTGGAGATGTCGGAGAACCCCGTCTTCAGATATTTGTTTAACTACCCATAACTGGAGCTCTAGCACCAAAGACAGTTGGAGCAAACGAGAAGCACCTACGTTCGCGCATAGTGGTTCTATTTTCATAAGGGGCACCACCTGGTTTTGAATGATGTCAGGACTTTTACCAATAAATCGTCTTTTTGGAGTCATCATGTTTTTTTGGCATGTATCTCTCATATTCTGTAAGTGTTTAACATGATTTCAAGACTAATGTTGTAAACTGTTACTGTTGGTATTTCTATCAGATGAAGCTGCCAGGCAGTAAATAGCCTAAAATTTCAAGTTGTTAGCGAGCTAACGCTAGCGATCTAGCTAACGTAATGTTTTACATTTATATTTGAGATTTAATTTATTGACATCTTGCGGGTAACATTACTGAGTTCATTTTAAGTGGACAGAGCAAACGTGAACATAGTTTACAGCAATATGTGAGGTTTGAGCAAAGTCCAAAAAGACTAGTTTATAGTTAGCATATATCGTCATGGTAGGCTAGTGACAATGGGCCCAAAATGTTGAGAGACCCCTACCCATGGTAGAACAAAACCCAACCATGTTTTTCTACATCTTTAAGGTCTCCCAAATATGAAATGGATTCTTGGACAAAAATATTTTGCTGCAAAGATGGTTAAATTCATAGATATTGTCATGCACCCCATAGCTAAAAAAAGAACAAAAATAGACCCTTGCTGAATGGGACTTAAGACATATAAACTGATACAGAATCTTAATACAAGCTCTGAGACCTTTGAAACTTGGCATGTATGTAGCCAAGAGGTTGCTGTACCTTCTAGAAAAACCTGTGTGTGAATATCTTGAAGTATGCCATGTTTAGAGCCCTAAGAACACATACCTAAAATAGGCGGACATGGAAAAAATTGGACACCTTTGCAGAATGTTTTTGTTTAGTTTGTGTTTGCTTTGGCAGGGAATGTCATAGAAACACATGGTATGGCTTGTTGGAAAGGTGAGGTTGTGCTGAATCCAGCAATACCCAATATGTAAATGTACCATGTACAATCAGGGTGCTACCTTCCTCAATGTATGAGGCGTCCCAAATTAAGGAAAATGATGCATTGATATAAATGGGTCTCCAGTCCAAAGTCCATGGTCAGTGCTGACAAGGCTGTTGACAATTTCATTGGTATAGCAAAGTATGTTACATGAGTTAAGTCCTAGTCTATATTTAGGATCAGCTACATTTCATAATAATACATTTCATATGACAAACTATAAAAATAAAAACAAAACATTAAAATTGAAAGATATTCAGGTAAGGTATAAGAAGGTCATGGGCAAGACGGGCTTAAGTGCACCTCCCATCAAGCCATTAAAAAAATGGTCTGATAAGGTTGGATATATACTTAAATATTTCTTACCCTTTCTTCAGACATCCCCTAAAGCCCCCCTCTCAGAGTACAGGAATGAGAGAAGAGGGGGAGGGACAAACGTCTATTGGGTTTGATAGACAAATCATATGCTTATGATTTTTTTATATATTGTTTTTCTGGCCTCTTCGTTCCACAGGTGATTAACAAATTTTAGTGTAGTGTATGTCGACAATAGCCATGTTGTGTATGGTGTAAATTGAGGTAATTTTAAGCAATATAAAAAGTATTCCAGGAGGCATCACATAACCCACCTTTAGCATAGGCGGGAACTCGAGACATACAGTACCCTAGTGATCCTCAGTAGATACGTCTAGCTATCAGCCATAGGGGACCATTGTATTCAGACATTGCCTGTGTCTATCCAATTATGTGGACAGGGAGTTGGGCTTATCGTTGTTTGAATCGGCTTGATCGTTGCTTGGATTGGTCGTATTTATAGCCATACAAAACGCCTCCTATGGCTCTTGAAAGCTCATGGCCAGACAATACATTTTATGAATAGTCAGGCTTGTCAGGCTACAAGAGGTATTTTGATCTGTCTGTTAATCCTGCCTTATGTTAATTGGAATGATATGAAATTGACCACGCTGAGATGCATAACATAAGACCTCATAGCTCACTGGTAGATCCTGACACCAGGTCAGTCAGCCTGAAGCAGCCAGATTTCAGTCGAGGCCCCAGCCATGCTCTGCCTGCAAACCAGTCTCAGAGAATCTTAAATCCAAGTTACTTTGGTGCCAGTCAGCGACTCAAATTGTCAGTGGAAAGCCAGACCAGATCAGCTTTGGAGCTAGACTGTATACTGCAATATTCAGTCCTTCTGTCTCACCAGGGGTAACCAATTTGGAGCTATGCAGTTGGCAATCAAACCATTCTCCTGGCAGGGATATGACTCCTGTCACATTCCCTAGTAGCCCTGCTTTACTGTTAAGCGACCTTGAGCATCATGAAAGGCACTATATAAAACAAAGTTATTATTATTATTATTATTATCATCATCATACAGCACTAGGTTGTCCACAGCCCAAAGCCCAAGCCTATCAGATATTCAGCACTAGGGTTTCTACTGCCCAAAGCCAAGCCTGTCACCTATCCAGCAATAGAGTGTCCGCTGCCCAGAGCACAAGTTAATAAGCTATCCAGCACTAGGGTGTCCACAGCCCAAAGCTCAAGCCTATCAGTTATCCAACACTAGGGTTTCCACTGCCCAAAGCCAAGGCTATCAGCTATTCAGGACTAGGGTGTCGACCACCCAAAGCCAAGCCTGTCACCTATCCAGCAATAGAGTGTCCGCTGCCCAGAGCACAAGTTAATAAGCTATCCAGCGCTAGGGTGTCCACTGTCCAAAGCCCAAGCCTATCAGCAAGAAAGCACTAGGGTTTCTAATGCCCAAAACCCAAGCCTATCAGCTATCCCCGGCACTAGGGTTTCCATTACCCAAAGGCCAAGCAGCTATCCAGCACACTGCCCAAAACCCAAGCCTATCAGATGGCAGGGACTAGGGTTCCCACTGCCCAAAGGCCAATCAGCTAGCCAGCAGTAGGGTGTCCACTATTCAAAGCCCAGGCCTAGCAGCTATCCAGCACTAAAGTGTCCACTGCCAAAGCCCAAGTCTATCAGCTATGCCCAGCACAAGGCTGTCCACTGCCTAAAGCCCAGGCCTGTCAGTCATCCAGCACTATAGGGTGTCCAATGTCCAAAGGCCAAATCTATGAGCTATCCCCAGCACAAGGGTGCCCACTGCACAAAGCCCAGGCCTATCGGTTATCTAGCACTATAGGGTGTCCACTGCCGAAAGCCCAAGTCTATCAGCTATCCCCAGCACTAGGGTGTCCACTGCCAAAATTCTAACCCAGCACCTCATCTACTTTGGAGACCAATGCTGAGTGGTCAACAGAGGATGAGTGGATGTCTGAAGGTGACATTGAAAAGAGTGGCAGACTGATGACCATGGCAGATGGTGGATCAAGGGCCAGGAGATGTGGGCCATAAATGTGGAGAAAAGGCCTATGTGATGTACAGTACACAGTTGCATACAAAGTAGCCTACTGCATTTTTACATTTTATTTTATTAAAATAGTCTAGTAATGGACTGATGTAATTAGGTGGTTTTAAATCCAACTTGCAATGCTTGTTTAAGCTATGTGAATAACAGTTTCTATGGATGGAAACACTATAACTATTTCTATGAATGGATCTGCCCTCTGATGCAAATATAATCTAATTTGCTTAAGTGGTGTTTGATATTTAATGCAAACATGAAATGTGGATGGAAGTTGGATGGAAAACTGCTTATTGCCATACTATAGACCTACCATACTATTCCACACCCCTGCCCCCATACTTGATGACCCCTGTTTTATAATAAAAGGCGTTATATGACATCTTTTATGAACGTATCCTAAATGCAGAGCAGTACTTTACTTTGCTGTAATTTTCTTTGCCAATTTGTGAACATTCTTCTTAGCACTGACCGTGGACATGACTGGAGACTTGATTATGGATTCAGCACAACCCCACCAATGATTGGATATTTCTATCAAATCCAGCTGGCGTTGTCCCTCCCCTCCTCTGATGTACAGGAACAAATATTTAAATCTACATCCAGTCTTGTCAGTACTTTAGACTTACCCTGGCGGTGGCAAATTGATATGCTCAACAGGTGCGTCTAGCTATCAGCCATAGGGAACCATTGTATCAGAAATTGGCAGTGTCTATCCAATCATATGGATAGTGAGTCATTGGGTGGGCTTAGTGTTTGGTCAGATTGGTTGTAGCTAGAGCCATACAAAGAGCCTTCTGGCTTTGGTCATAGCCGGTCATAGCACTTTCCTATTGAATGAGTCATTTTGAAAGATTCTAGGCTCTATCCATCATGGTCAGACTATACATTCTATGTTGTATTCTGGCTTGTTTGGCTATTGTCAGACCAAAATGGTTTGATTGGGAGGTGCGCTTAAGCATGTCCTGCCCACGATCTAATGTCTTTGAATTTCAATTTTTGTCTCCATATTTTGTCATATGAAATGTATTATGAAATGTACCTGATCCTAAATATAGACTAGTACTTAACTCATGTAATGTACTTTGCTATACCAATGAAATTGTCAACAGCCTTGTCAGCACTGACCATGGACTTTGGACTGGAGACCTATTTATATCAATGCATCATTTTCCTTAATTTGGGACACCTCATACATTGAGGAAGGTAGCACCCTGATTGTACATGGTACATTTGCATATTGGGTATTGCTGGATTCAGCACAACCTCACCTATCCAACAAGCCATACCATGTGTTTCTATGACATTCCCTGCCAAAGCAAACACAAACTAAACAAAAACATTCTGCAAAGGTGTCCAATTTTTTCCATGTCCGCCTATTTTAGGTATGTGTTCTTAGGGCTCTAAACATGGCATACTTCAAGATTTTCACACACAGGTTTTTCTAGAAGGTACAGCAACTTCTTGGCTACATACATGCCAAGTTTCAAAGGTCTCAGAGCTTGTATTAAGATTCTGTATCAGTTTATATGTCTTAAGTCCCATTCGGCAAGGGTCCATTTTTGTTCTTTTTTTAGCTATGGGGTGTATGACAATATCTATGAATTTAACCATCTTTGCAGCAAAATATTTTTGTCCAAGAATCCATTTCATATATGGGAGACCTTAAGGATGAAGAAAAACATGGTTGGGTTTTGTTCTACCACGGGTAGGGGTATCTCGAAAACTAAAGCACTTTTTGAGGGTTTGTCACTAGACTATGGTAACTGCCAAACAAACCCTCTCTGTCTAAAGCTAAAAAGCACACTTGGTTCATACAACATTGTTTTGCAGAGGAGCGATTGAATTGTCATTTGTTGGTTTCATTAATGATCACAGACAATATTATGGCACACATACATTATATCATTCTATAATTTCTTATGTGACACTGCTGCTAATGCAGACCGAAACACTTCACGTTTGTGGCCATCTGCTACGATGTTGCTCCCTTGAAAGATCTTTGATAAAACTGTGACGTGGTGGTTAATTGTCACCGCCTTTCTTAGCCGTTTTTGATGTTTGTGTAAATGTGATTGTTTTCTTACTCGGGGGAGGGGAAGATACCCGGTTTCTTGAAGACCCGGGGAAGTGTAAACTAAGCCTCACACACACACATATACACATCTTTGACTGTCTATCTGCTTTCTGTCCGTCTGGTCTCTATCTACACACACACACACACACCTCTCACCTCTCATTGTACATCTTCTGCCTCACCTTCACACACACACACGCCTCATTGTACATCTTCTGCCTCACCTTCACACTAGGGCTGGGCGATAAAACGATAGCGATATGAATCGCGATAGACACGTACTCGATAGCAATAGAAAATGCGCTCGATAGAACTTTCGATAGAATTTTTTTCCCCCGGGCAGATTCTAGTTCCCCTCTGTCCACATACAACAGGAGCGCTGCGCTTGGCTGCGCTCTACCAGAAAGGGCACGCACTGACTGTTTACTAGTTAGCTGCTGCAACTCAGACTTTGCTTTTCATGTAGCCTGAAACTAGTCAAAGATACTTTCAGCTGATTCATGTTCTGATTTAGTAATGCAGGGCAAGCGTAATTAATAACTGTGAGCAATTTGTTTGAAAAGTCAGAAAGGCCTGATGAACAACACTGTTCACTGTTGAACTTGTAAAGTAGCCTACGACAGCTGACAGCTAACGGTGCACATGACGTTACTGGCTGCAGGGATAGATTTTAACGATGTTAGCGCACAACGCTAGCAAGGTAAACATACAACAGACAAAGCTCAAACTACCAAGTATGGTCAGCAACCTACTGAACACATTAAAGCTGAATGATTTTGCAATCTTACCTTAATCAAACTCCCTGAATCCATGTTATCAAGTAGCCTTGTGTGAAGTGAAAGGCATACCAGTGTACCAAAACAAACTTCGTTTTGAAGTCACATTATGCTAACGAGTCTGCCTCACAACAGTAGCCACATAGGCTACAATGTAAACCATACAAAGCCCCTCTCTGATTGGCCTATGTAATAGAAGAATAACATAACATATTTTAGTTAAAATATTAATTTCCTTTATGTATTGGTAGGCCTATTTATTCAGCTTATATTTCAGTGTGGGAGAGACATTAGACTTCTCCTCTTTTTGACTACTAGTTTTATTTAAGGGAGAAAATGGGCTACTTCAGGAGTTTAAAAGAACCCTAAAATAATAGGCTACTTTAAAGCAGAATTCAACCCTGAAACAACATTGTGCTCAAACACTATATTTGAGCATATATTTATACATGCCAGTGCTGAGTGCTGCCATTTAATGTAATAACTCTATATTAAAAATAAAATATAAACCTAAACAAAAAAAAAAAAAACTAATTTAAGGTGTTTTGTGAACCTGGGCCCATTTAAATAGGTCATTTAAAAATTCAATAATTATCGATATCGACCAATATACTGAGCCTATATCGTGATAGAGATTTCAGCCATATCGCCCAGCCCTACTTCACACACACACACACACACCTCTCATTGTACATCTTCTGCCTCACCTTCACACACACACACACACCTCTCATTGTACATCTTCTGCCTCACCTTCACACACACACACCTCTCATTGTACATCTTCCGCTTCCTCCGTCTCCTCACTCCATGCTGGCCCCAATCACCTTCACACACACACACACACACACACACCTCTCTCTTGACTTCATTATGGAGAATATTCTTATTCTCTTGACTTCATTATGGTGAATAATATTCTTATTCTCTATTGTTGCGCGTGTCGTGTCTTGGCTGCCCTTTTACTTGGCCGGTTTAATTCAGAGGGTTTTTCTCTAGAGGCGCAAAAATCTCAATCTCTCTTCCAGATCAGTTTAACTTCTCCTTCCTCCTCTTTTTGATGTGTTTTAATCCTGGCCAGTGGAAGGTTTAAAAGATCACAGAGATGATTCAGAGGGCCATTCCCTGGTGACACAAAGCTCTGAAATTAAGCTCTCCCTGTGTGTGTGTGTGTGTCTGCGTTGGACATGTGTGGGTGAATATCTGTGGAGTAAGAGAGGTAGATTGTGTGTGCTTAGTTATTTAAAGTGTGTGTGTGTGTTGAACATGTGTAGGTGAATAAGTACAGAGTAAGAGAGGAAGTAAGTGTGTGTGCCGAGTTCTTTGAAGTGTGTGTGTTGGACGTGTGTGGGTGAATATGTGCGGAGTAAGAGAGGAAGTGTGTGTGAGTTTGAGAGAGAAAGTTCTGGCAGAGTTGACTGCGGGACTGAGTGACTGTGGAGCTGACATGAGAGAGTATCAGACCCCTGCTGAGCCACTCACCTCGGAGAGGAGAGGACGGAGGGGTTTGGAGCTGCCTCTATTTTTGGAGCTGCCTCACACACACACACACACACACACACACACACACACATCCCTACCTTCTAACTGTGTCAAGGAGGAGCTCTGTATCCCAGGAAGCTTCCAGGTCAGAGACATTTAGATAAGCTCCACTGAAGCGTCCTTTTCGGGAGAACACGCTTGTAGTTCAAGATTCAACATATCTTTATTACTTTTCATCATAGTTTTGAAGCCTATAAAGGAGTAAAAATTCTTGCGTTTTGTCTCCTCAAAAAGATAAATAAATGAAAGGTGTGTGTGTGTGTATGTAAATTTGTGCTTCAGAGGCTGATGAATCTGCAGACACAAACATACTGGGGGATTAATTCATCAACCCAGCTAACCTAAAATCTCTTAGTTTTAGTCACAGTTCTAGACAATAACATACTATACAGTCCATTACTCTTATGAACAGAAATCTTAGCCAAGTTTACGCACAGTCCCTTCAGAATGGCAAAGTTAGCGGCCTGACAAAACAGTTTTATGTGAGCTAAATTTGTTGACTGTAGACTGTATAAAAATTGACTGTAACACATAGTTCTTGGTCAGACTGAAATAACCCTTAAAGGAATTATCTGGAGTGAATTAACACGTAGCCCTACTGTTTTAGAGTGCCAAGGGCTATTAATGACCACCACAGTGAACTTCGCACAGCGAATTTTGTGCAACACAGACTGGGTTTGCGAAACGGCAGCTAATATTATAGGACGTGTCAAAACGAAACCTAATTGATTTGGTTTTGTTTTGACATACCCTCCCTACTTGTATGTATTTCCTATATTAAGTCAGTTCTGGATCTCTCATGTCTTGTCACCTGTTTCAAAACAAAGTCAAATACATCCGTCTGAATGTACAGCAAGCCTATGAATGTCATTTGTGAATCTTTCAATTAGGAGTACTTGTCATCTAACAAAAAATGCCAAGACGGGCAAACTGTGAACTTTATGCAAATTCCACTAGCTAATTGAGTTAGCAAATGTTTTAGCGTTAACACACTGCCAAGTCAAAATTGAATTGTAACACAAAGTGGCTAGGAACCTGATATTAGTTAAGATATAAGTTATCTTCCTGACTAACCCCGCAGTCAGACTAGCGACTAGGGCTACGCAACCGGTTTCTATTCATTGTCAATGAGAGCAAGCGACCAGCGATAAGTCAATAGACTTCAGGGCTATTATATGCAAATGAGGAGCGATGCGACTCGGCGACAGCCAATGCGAGTGAAGCCGAGGTACTCTGAACAAAAATTTCTCCCGCTTGCAAGATGGCGCCGTTAACAACAACAATCTCACACTTGGCCACAAACTAAAAAGTTTGGGATTTATGACTTTATAATTTAGAAATTGATGTATCAGTGTTACCAACGACATCGGAAAGTTTTGGTTTTATACCCAGAAAATACCTGTGTTGATGTACGATTTTCTACCAAGTACCTAAGTTAGCAACATGCTACCAATGAATCACAGCCCTGAATCACGCCTCCTCAGCGACCTGAGTCACTTGGATTTGTAGCTAGTCTGACTGTAGGGTAACTATACGTTCAGACCACAAGCGATAAATTGCCAAGAGTCACCGAAGACTCCCAAGAAACATCACTTGAGCACAGTAACCAAAAAGGCAAATTTACCTATGACGTTTGCATTCAAACATTCGATAATGCTTCTCTACAGGCATCTCACTGCTAAATCACCGGCATTCTGATTGATAGTTACCCAACCGCATCATATCTCATACCTGCCACTTTTGTCGTTGATTTCAGTTAGGCTACAAGTTGAACCTAATCTAGTATGAATCACCTTTGAAAGAAATATCACATTTTCACACTAGTCTGTCAACTGGCCTTGATGTTTTCAATCTGATGCTGTGTTTATATACATACACATGATTGTTTCACACACTTAAAGAGTCTTTGATTTCCAGGACAGAGCATCTGATCAGCTCTCCAACTTTCCGAGAGACATCCGATTATTCTGCCAAGCACAGAGTTGTCCAGGGCAATTTCTGCCCCACCTGCGGTAAAAGCCTCTTTCGCCTAAGTGAGCCACTGCCTTGCTGCTGAGAAGACCATGAAAGAGCTGAAAGTTGCTCATAGGCCAAACCGAAGGAATGCTGCTCCTGTGGAGTCTGAAAGGACCCACAGGAGCTTTCCATCATTTCCCAGCACAGAAGATCTTAAAGTGATGAGAGTGATGAGAAATAAGTGGAAATAAGAGAAAAGGAAGAAATGACGAGGCTGGAAGTGGTGAGACACAAACATCTGCACCACATACAGCATTTTTAATATGAGCAAAGATTTATTATACCTGAATCCTGGAGCTTCAGAAACAAGAGATTAACCTCAAACAAAGAACCCTGGAAGTACATGTCATGAGAAAAAAGAAAGAACTACTAGAGCTTAGCATCAGTGACTGCCACTGGAAACTGAGTTGGAGACATCTGCAAGGAACATCTAGCCTGGCACGCCCTCCCAGTGACGTAACACCTACGGCATTGCTATCGCTGGTCTGGCCAGCTGCTGATCTGGCAGAATTTCTGCCCCCTCTTGGTCGAGAACCAATCAACTTTGAGCAGCTCCGACGGCTCTCAGTCCTGTTCAAACAATTCCCTTCGCGTCACATACGTCAGAGGAAAGAGTGGTGTGATTGGTTTTGCTTCGGCACAGCATTTCCTGAAATCGACCAGTAGCAAACCGATGCATTTCAGGGAGGGGGGTCAACCATAGCCTGGTTCTCACAGACCCTTCGTGCTTCGTGCATCTTCGCTCAACTTCATGAGCTCGCACGAGGGTCTGGTCGCGGCTTGTTGAGCCCGAAGTCTTCGTTTACCCCATACTCGATCCCGCCTCTATGCCATAGATCCAATCACAATCGTGGGGCGGGATGTTAACAGGTATGACGTAGCAAGTAGTACGTGACAGGCACATTGAATTTTCCAATCAGGTTCGAGATTTTTTTTAATACAACCCCCGCCCCGTCACAGCAGAAAACAGCTAGGCAACCGACGAAATTCCAGATGGATGAGAAACATCCATCTGCGTGAGAACCAGGTTAGGTCAACCATGCGTTTTGAGAGACTTTGTTATACGGGCTCTTGGTCAGACCAAAGTCTCGTAGAGCTTTGAAAGTCGATGGCAATCAGGCTAAGGAACATCATGAAAAGTTTCCAGATTCATCATGAGGAGACAAGATTTGCTGAGGAGGACAGGCAGCACTAAGAAACTATTACAGTGCCTTTGCATTAGTATGTTTTGAGTCCGTAGGTACGACATCCATTTCCTATGAGGATACGGTGACCGCATGTGAATGGGGTCTGAATGACAGCGTTGCGAATCTGACAGGGCTCCGGATGCATTAAAAAAAAAAAAGAAAAGAAAATCGCCAGACAGTTTCAGGCGGTGTAATACAGGTTACAGTGCAAGTTATGTGAACTATCAATTCACATCCATTTCCCCCCTCTTTGTTGCAAGCTCCGGTTGAAAGACGTGTAGTGTTCCGAATCGGTAGGGGGAGTGTTGTGAAATTCGGAGCTGTAAACGTATGTTACTGTGAAGGCCGCTTTACAATGGCCAATGTTGAGACCAAACTTACGCCCTTGCCGCTATATGCTAGTTTTTCATGCAAGCAGAGCGGAGCCGCTAACCCAGTTCTAAGTGTCTATTTGTGAGAACGGTGCGAGTGACTGAACTATTGAGGTACTTAGCTTAACTCATTGACTGCCAGCCGTTTTCAGAATAGAGAGTTCCATACTGCCAGAGGTTTTGGGGAATTTTGACTGTTTTTTAAAGAGCCACAGAATATTATGTGTTACGACTACATAAACAATGAAACTACCACAAGAAAGAGCAGACTCTCTTCTTTCACCAGAAAAAAGAATTTCGTTTCTACCCCTTTCCATTGCTTAGAAATCAGCAGGCGAACATAAGCTACTTTCTCCAAAATCTCCCGTTTTTGACCATAAAAGGGAGAAAATTAGCGTTTTGTTTGACAACGTTAGTGTCTTGGATGCGCGTATTTTTCGGTCTATTAGCACGTCAGACATCGGGAAAATGTCTTCCTTTGATAAGACCACAAAAACAACAGTAACAGGGGGCTTTTGGTAATAAAATAGACATTGTTGTAACAAGGTAAATATATGCTATTACAGGCTGTGACAGCGATAACTCAGTGATCAACATCCGGCTCGCAAATTCTTACCTGACCCGGAACTGTGAGCTAGCTGGGCACTGAAACAAGTCACAACTGCTATTTCCGTTTGCCCAAGGTTGATCTCCTTCATCTCCCACGATCGGAACACTACTCGAACTACTATGGCAGTGACACATACTCTGATCGAGTGTGAACTGCCTAAATTTCTCCGATTTACGTCTGCACTTTGCTAGCGGCATATTTAGCCATGTCATTAGCTTTCTACTTCTCCCTTGGCCATACCTATGAATCTATGCTCATCTCACATCCAAAGTGACACACTGCCACCCTCAGGATCAATTTGGAACAACAATTTTCGACGGAGAATTCTGATATTTACAGACAAGGTTCCCTAGGTCTTTCTGCAGCCCGCCCCATTAAAAATCGCAGTTGACGTCTAAAGACGTCATTGGCAGTGAACGGTAGTATTTCAGTTGACGTCTAAAGACGTCATTGGCAGTCAATGAGTTAATATTACCACACTGATTTCTGAAATGAAGCACACGATTAAATGTTTACCATTCCTCCAAAAACAATAACCTCATATGAAGCCCTTACAGTTAATCTGTTTTTAACAAATTATGATCAAAGAGCTCCATAGTCAAGCAATCTGACTGCCTGAGGTCTGACGAGCACGCTCCTTCATTAGCATAATATTCATTAGCATAATATTCAACACTGCTCAACTTTACCGTTGTAAGTCCTGTAGAAAACCTGACCTCACTCACGTCAATCTGAGTATCTCAGCGATAGGGACGGAATTGTTTCAGGAGCCAGAATCCTGAATCTAACTAAAACGGCTTGTCCATCAATTTAATTGACGTACACTGCAGCCAACCACATCGAAACCAACCGAAGATGCTCGTTACGTTTGTTCGCTACGTCACACCTCTACAGCAGCCAGCGGCCCTGATTGGTCCGGTTAGAGAATAATGGCTTGAAATCTCTGATGGGCTTCAACATCAGATCGTTGCGCGGAAGTGCCTTACGAAAGTTACAGTAGCGCATGATCTGACGTGAGTGAGGTAATAGAAAACCAGGATTGAAAGTTAGAATGTTAACGTCATGGGCAACTTTGCCGTTTTTTTTTTTTTGCGGTGCTCAAGCAATATTTTTGGAAGTCTTGGCACTTTATCGCTTGCAGCCTGAACGCAACCCTTTGGTCACACGAGAGGGCGACTGGGCGATTTGAACAAGCAACTCAGTCGCCAAGAAGGGGTTGACTCGTTTGAAGTTTGTTGCTACCAGTAAACGCTAATATGTGTCTGGTAGCTACAACTTGTATCGCCACAGATGTATTTTTGTGTTACAAAATGCATGTGTTTTTAGATTAATCTTGCCTCATTTGCTGTCTCGTTTTGCTAAATATCAAGCCATAAATCCTTCACTTATTTTGGAGTTAGCTTCGCCATATTAGATCCAAATTCCTTTGAAAGTATGTCGTCACACATGGCTTCACTCTTATTGTTGGTAATGAAAAATCACCTTGTTATCGCCAAACTTTTGCAGAAAGTATTTTTTTTTCCCACTAGGCGATCTGTCGCCCGTTCCCTACTTTCATTGAAAATGAATGGGAGCTAGCCGCCCAACAGCAGTGTTTTTGTTGGACGTGTGACCACGGTGTAAGTTTACTTTCAAAGTTGAGTTGAGTGGGGAAACGTGTCGATTTGTGGGAGCAGTGTGATTGACTGAACTATCAAGCTAACTGATTATCGAGATACCAAGCTAACACTTTTTCTTAATATAAAGCTCACGATTTAGTACCTTTAGCACTAGCAAATGTAAAAACCATATAATGGTATGAATGGACAGATTTTTTTTCCCCAAATCCCTCTCTGTTCAGTGCCAGGTTACTAGTGATAAGCCCAAGAAATACCCTTACGAGGGTCTCAAGCATATTGTTTAAAACAATTATTCTCTACCGAGGGATCATCAATGTTTAGGCTACTTTTCAATGTATCCTTAACAATATTCTAAAGAAAAAAAACTATACAAACATGGTACGTTTAAAAACTTCCATTACATTAACTAGCGTTGATTAATTGTCATCAATTGCATGCTAATTTAAAAACAAATTTTGTATGTGGTGATACTAGCTCTGTATTCTATAAATGCCTGTGTTACTCATAAAAATAATTCACAGTCCCACAAGCTGCAAAGGCAAATTCCATGTCACTGCGATAACATCGTGCATCAACTCATCTATATTCTGAATGCAAAACCAATACTTTCCATATTCCATTGGTAGCATTTCTTGTCCTGTCTTAAAGGGACACCAGGCAGGACTACGGTTTTCTATCTCCGGAGCTCCATCTACAGTCGCCGAAATATTAGAATAAATACAACTGCGTTACACATTTTCAACAATCCATGTAAATTTATTTACAAACCAAAGAGTACAAACCAGAGATGATCATTTTTGTGCGTTACGTTGTCTGACAAGCCGGTAATACTTGCGATTTCAGTTATACCTACTTTCAGTTTCTATTTCGTGGACCCGACACTAGCCCATTCTGCAAGTGGGATTACCACGAAACTAATGCTCGAGTCTGACGAGAGAGCCATCGGTCACCCAGTAATGAACCATTTAATCATCTAAGTGACTTTCAAGAGGCTGGTTAAATTAACAGAAAAGACTGCACCATAGCTCAACTCACATAAAGTTAACCGCAAATGTTAACTTTCTTTCCATCTAGCTCAAGTCACCTGCCACTTTTAACGCCTAAATCGCCTGCATTCAAATACTTCCACCACTCATGTCGCCTGAATTGCTTGTGGTCTCAATGTAAATTTAGCGTACGAATAATGTGTGGCTAAATGTCTGGACCAATTTGCCGTGTAAGTTTGATTTTAATTAAGTAAATTTGGGATGTCTAGATTAATACTAGCATCATTGTAGGTTTTTGCCTAAAACAGGTTGTTTTTCTCTGTCATTGCTAGCCATACACTATAAAAAGTTGCTTTGATTAATCTTGATTAGCATCCATATTTCAGCCTATTTTTATTATTACTATTACTGTTATTATTTTTAGGAGAGATGTAATGAAATATGATTTAGAAAAAAAAAAATCAACAATAAGGTCATGGTCTCCATCAGAACCATATTTGTTTAGGGATCACTTGTTGAAGTTGTTTCTCTTGGGCAAGTTTGGTGAAGTATTTATACAAATATGGCTTTATCTAAGCGACCAGGGGTACTTAATGCAACTTATGGGCTGTGACTTCATCAATTATAATAACCACAAAAATATGAAATCTCTAACACATAAAATAGCCAAAAAAAAAAAAACTATACAAACAAATAGGTCTCTAACTTAAACGACTATGAACACATACACACCATTATACAAACAAATAGGTCTCTAACTTAGACGACTATGAACACATACACACCATTATACACAGGGGTGAAAGTAGTTTGAATTTCTTACCTGTACTACAAAAAAAAAAAAAAAAAAATCAATTGCCTATTCTAGTGCGCCCTTGTGTTATGTATGGCTCAAACAAAAAGGTAAGCAGGTCTACGGCATTGGGCTAATTTCAAACACATTCCGACATTCCATGGTAGCAAACTCAACATACTGTCATACTCATTATCCCTTTTTCTGACTTCTGACTTATTGCCACATTACAGTAGTACTGCAAATGGCAGGCCCACATGTCACCTGTGGGACTCAAAACCTACTGTGTGTGAGCATGTGACTGGCCTGGCTACCAGGCACAAAAATGTTTTTTTCTTTCTTTTTTTTTAACATTTACTCAATTGTAGTCATGACTTTGAGCCTGTGTTTGAGTGTAACATCTAGGCTACTTGGTTATCCCCTTTTATACAATAATCTATGTATATATATATATATATATATATATATATACATATATATATATATATATATATATATATATATATATATATATATATATATATATATTATATATATAATATATATATTTAATAAAAATTATGCAGCACAGCTCATCATCATGGCCTAGATCAAGAGGATAAAAACAACAAACCAATGTATAGCCATTTCTACTAAGTTCCTCTTTTTTATTTTTTATTTTATTTTTTTGTAGAACTCTATGGGATTAGTTGCTCTACTCTATGCAAGTCTAGCTGCTACAGGAAAGAAAAAGATCTGAAACTCAAACTCCTCCCCTTTCTTGTGTGTGAGACTTCAGCACTGAAGTCTGAACTGGCAAACGGATTTGGGGTGTTCACTTTCTGCAAATGAGAGATAGAAAACTCTTCTATTCAAATTACAGTATATCATAATGTGTAGTGTTTTTTGTTCAGTTTTATTTTTTGAGCTCTTGGTTATTAGGTGGAAGTCCAGCAGCTAACTAAGCCACGTTTATAATATCAAATAAAGATATTTCCCTAGCCAAATTATCTTTACACTGAAATTGAACCACCTTATTCTCAAGCAAGTACATTACAAGTGGTACCAATGCATGCCTCTGGTTGTGTACTTTAATTTGATACCGAATACCTCCATTGTAGATGCAGGTATGTCCATATGAAAGCTTCCAAAAGACAATGAAGCAAAACCGCTTCACCCGCTATTGTATTTTTCGGCGCTCGCGTGCGCAAAAACAAACAACAAAGAAAAAACTTCGGAGTGCCAGATGCCAGAAAATGTATTTGCAAATGGCACAAATAATTGGTGAGACATTTTAGCGAATTTCCAAGTCTGAATAACAATTGTTACTGTCACAAATGCCAAAGACAGGCAGGCCCTGTCAGAAGGGCACTTTTGACATCAAAGAGCAAAGGGGCGGTAACCCCTATGTCTTACCACTACGTCGTACCGTCTGTCAATCTTATACCGGTACGTAGTATAGGTGCGTACCGGCTTACTTTCACCTCTGATTATACAAACAAATAGGTTTCTAACTTAGACGACCTGACACACACACACACACACACACACACACACACACACACACACACACACTCCTTCTCCAGTAGGTGTAGAGCTTACGCTGGAAGTTAGCAGACTCATTCTTTCGTTCTTTCACTTCTGGCCTCCTCCAGTGAAAGCATGTGAATGTCAATCTTCTTACCTTGTAGAACTTGAGCTTCTCATGGCCAACCTTCTTCAGGCAGAGCACTAGCTGCCTCAGGGGAATCTGAGGGACAGCGGAATCCGCCTTGCTGGTTCCCTCTGCAAGGGACTTGTGGCTGGTGCGCTCTCCAGAAGGCTCAAAGTCACAAAAAAGGAAAATAATTAGATTAAGATGAAAGTTTGTATGGTTGTATATTGTATGTTGTTTGTATATTATTGTATAACCTATGGCAGCATATATTGCATATTGCAAATACAAAACCTTACCTAGGTCTTACCTAGGTGTTTCACCCATCTCACTCAGCAGAGTAGTCACAATCATATCTAAATAATTTTATCTAATTCTTTGATATGGTAGTGCTTTTCTGCTGTGGAGCCAGAATGAGCGAGGTAATCGGCCACTAATGCCTTCTCAGATTCATTCAGTCTGTTTCCCCATGCCTCAAAGACTTTGCGCACAGTCTGACTGTTCACCGAGAGGAGCTAGTGTTTGGTGTGCTTCCGTGCATGCCATTGGTGGACACAAAGTGGAGGACACAAAGAAGGCCTGGTCATCACCAAGCTCATCCCTCTTACACTTCCTTTGGGTCTGAGCAAGACCTGTGCGGTTCTGTGGATCGTAAATATCAAACCAGTCCGCCTCCTCCTTAGAGAGGGCAAAGCCTTGTTCGCCAAACTAGTTACAAACAGGCTTACTGATGAAGTCGATGAGCTCTGCGATCAAAGATCATGGAGCTCCGCTTGAATCCTCTCTGCTGCGATAGTCTGACAGTAATATGTAGCTCACCTCTCCTCACCTCCATATTTTCCATCATTGACGAGGCTCAAAGTGACTCCAAACTTCAATCTGTAGAGTCCTGTGGGCGTTTACATTTCCAACGAGGCATAGGCATGAGAACTTTGAAAGTGCACAGTTAGGTTAGTTATAAGAAGTTTCTTCCTGACTGCTCGCAGGCCTGCGCCGCCATCTTGGACTCAACTCACATGAGATTGACAGACTGACTAGTGAAACGTGAATCTCCCGTAAGGTGAGTCAAGTGAACTACGTGCATCAAGTCTGTGCTCTGATCATAATTTAACATATTTTAAGACAGAATCACACCGGATTTCTCCTTGGTAAAAACACTGTCAGTTTAAAATTATACTAACTCAACTTCCTAATTTTACCATTAAATATAGGCTAAACCAACTGGCGAAAAGAGGCGACTGAGGCACTGAACTGTTTGACCATCTAAATAGAAATACACAGAATTTATTTACTGCTCTGAATGAACTGAAAGTGCAACTGAAAGTTTAACGAGGCGGGATGATGGTTTGAGTAAAAGTGAAGCACTCTGATTGGTCGAAAGCACTCCGCTTCCGTTCATTGGTGGTAACAACATCAGAACTAACTGCTGATAACTTTACTAAAACAGGCAGATTGTATGATCAAAGTATATGTGTTATAGTATAGTAGTATAGTATATATATAGTAGTTTAGAGCATGGAATTGTCAATGTTTAGGCTACTCGCAGGTCAAAATGCGTGACCGTTATGCAAAATGTGTCTGTGCTGGCAGGTGGGATTGCCTTGATAATATAATATAATAGGATGTAAAGACAATAGGATTCACTTAAAGGGTGTGATGGCCTGGGGAATATAATAGAATCTACAGACTATAGGATTCACTTAAAGGGCAATTAGGGGTCATTCTCTCGCCGCTTCTGATTGGACCTCTTCAGCGCTCGCTGGATGAGCACCTTGGGTTTATAATCACGGCCAGAGTGGAGAGGTACGTGTGTGTGTGTGTGTGTGTGTGTGTGTGTGTGTGTGTGAGTGATGAGCTCAGGACACCTCGGGGAGACTGCACAGCAGGGGACTGAGCCTCTGTGTGTGTGTGTGTGTGTGTGTGTGTGTGTGAGCCCCTGGGATTCTTAAGGGGCTGCCTGCATTTGGTCCTGATACTCTTAATTAACTTCAAGGTTGGAAGTGTGAAATTTAATAAAGTCAAATTAAAAGATGTTAATTTCCTGCTCCTGTAGCGTTTCCCAACTACGACTGCATTAAATTTAATCATCCCTGAGCAGCAGTGGGCCACTGCACCATCATCCGGCCCACAGCCGGGCCAGTCCCGGCCCACAGCCCCACCATCCGGCACAGAGCCGGGCCAGTCCCGGCCCACACTCACCTGCCCACAGGGGGAGAGAGAGAGAAGCTGCATGAGGCCTTTACATAGATCAGATCTGGAAAGTGTGTGTGTGTGTAAGAGGGAGAGGGTTTGGTTTATGGTTTAAGTAGCATGTTGATAACTTACTGCACTAACTTCTTCACACACGTGTGTGTGTGTGTGTGTGTGTGTGTATGTGCAACAATCTATGTGCTCAATGCTGGCTTTAAAAGAAGTCAAAAGTGTGTTTGTGTGTGTGCAACAATCTTT
>JAODXP020006075.1:35000-47500 GCA_027497455.2 Sardinella longiceps
GTGTGTGAGTGTGTTATATGGCAGGTATATGGAGACTCTGGGTGTGTGTGAGTGTATGTGTGTGTGTTTGTGTGTGTTATATGGCAGGTAAATGGAAAGAGACTCAAGGTGTGTGTGTGTGTGTGTTATACTGTATGCAGGGAGGCAAACGGATGTTGTAGCTAACGCTAGCACTAAGTACTCCTGGAAAAAGCATTCGAGTCAAAATGCCTCCAAATTCTCTGCATGCCCTAAGCATTACTGAAGGAATTGCATTCTTTATTTGCAAAGATTCACCTTTTTCACCTACGTCACTATGAGGCACTAGAACGAGGCCTGGGTGGTAAAACTTCCCCAGAAGTAGCTTCTGGGGATGGGATGCCCCTCATCTGCCCAACTTTCCACCTGACCAACAGTAAGAGAGGGGACCAGCAGTAGATTTTCTGTCCAGCATCTGTGAGAAATTACTAATTATTATTTATAAAGCGAAGGGAGTTTTTTCATTGCCCCAGTTTCTCATGGATGCTTCCCGTACTGTCTGTAAAGTGCCGCGAGACAATGCACTGTATTTGAGCACTCTACAAATAAAATTTAATTGAGTTGAATTAACGTTTCGTCGGCACTTCCTCATAGTTTACCACCCGAGCCTCGTTTTCGTTCGGAATATGGCCGCCAGGTGAAAAAGGTGAATAGTTGTCTATATAGCGTTGTAGAAAAGGCTGGCCGCCAGGTGAAAAGTTGTCTATATAGCGTTGTAGAAAAGGCTGGCCGCCAGGTGAAAAAGGTGAATAGTTGTCTATATAGAGTTGTAGAAAAGGCTGGCCGCCAGGTGAAAAAGGTGAATAGTTGTCTATATAGCGTTGTAGAAAAGGCTGGCCGCCAGGTGAAAAAGATGAATAGTTGTCTATATAGAGTTGTAGAAAATGCTGGCCGCCAGGTGAAAAAGATGAATAGTTGTCCATATAGCGTTGTAGAAAAGGCTGGCCGCCAGGTGAAAAAGATGAATAGTTGTCTATATAGAGTTGTAGAAAATGCTGGCCGCCAGGTGAAAAAGATGAATAGTTGTCTATATAGCGTTGTAGAAAATGCTGGCTTCTAACTTCTCATGAAACGGTTAGAACTGCAGTATGCACTGCCAACGTGTAAACATCTGAGTGAGAAAGCCGTCCCTAATGTTTAAAAAGGAACTAAAAAAAGACCTCAGAAAGTCTGCTAATGTCGAGAGCTTTGATCTGTGATTGCTGGATCAAACAAGTGTGGTTTGATGTCCAGCTGTATCTAGAAAGACGAGGCAGGGAGGACAACCAAGACTTGACCAGGGACTCTTTTGTCATCAAGAAGGACGAAAATGGCAAAGAATACATTTCCCTCGCATATTACGCATAGATGAAAAATCACAAAGATGCCCGAGATCCTTGCAGGGAAAATGATCAAGGTATATTTCTGCAGAGCCAGGAAACCCTCACTGCCCTGTCATTAGTTTTAAAAATATCTCTCCCTCTGCCAATCTGACGTCAAAAGTTTCTACTTGCACCCTCTCGAAAAACATCAGCAGCTACTGTGTGTGGTACTCCTGTGAGCCATTGGGCCATAATTTTCTAGAGCAAATGTTAGCCCAAATCAGGAAAGCAGCAGGCTTGTCCGCAAACCACAGCCTAGGCAGCACAGCTGTCCAACTTCTATCTCAGACTGGTGTAGAGAGCAGAGAAATGATGTCGGTGACCGGGCACAGGTGCGGGTTGAGTTTAAAGTTGAGCGTGCAGGTTAAATTTATAATGAAATGAATATTTGACTTTGTCAAATATTAATGTATTTTAAAAACACATGCAGAAATTATTATCTAAAACAAAACCAAAAACTGAATTTTTAAGCCTCTGAAGATTTAGCCTCTTTAGCTAGCAACGCGTCAAATGACGTATGGTGGGGTAATTAATAGTAGTTGGTCATCAGGTGTAGTTGGAAGAGTCGAAGTGAGAGATTGAACTTGGAAGGAGATAGCTAGACAGCGAGTCAAAATGGTTGTTGTGTTTGTGCCGGTTGCTCAAACTCATGCTTATCAGGGCATCGTGCCCACTGTTTCCCAGCGAAAAAAAAGCAAGTCTTTTCGCCCTTGGGTCCGTTTTGTGCAGGCGAAGAGAGCGGACTTCTCTGCTTCTTCTGTCTCCAAACACACAGTTATTTGTGGCGCACATTTTACCCCAGAGAACTATCGTCCTGGGGATTTATTGGAGTCTCGAATGGGTTTCAGAAGCAAGGATCATGTGAGGCTTTTGGCCGAGGCTGTTCCCTCTGTGCACCACTCAAAACGGATCAGGTCCACCACCATCACGGGAGTGTGAACCTGTCGCAGGAAGGGATTGGAGAACCAAGTGCTAGCACCACTCCTGCGCGCCGGAAACTAGCTGTTAGTAGAATAAGTCTTACTTTTAATCACTTTATCTCCTGCATTTGCTCATTTTGTAATGTTATATCCAGGGTTATGTTAAGTTTGTAGCTCACGTGGGGGTGAATGACACTTTTCATCGGGAGTCAGAATTAATGAACATGATTCTGAATTCGGAAATTAATTTTTTAGCGCAGAGCGGAATGACTTTTTATTTCAGGCCCCATTCCATGTGTTGGCCGCGGCGATGAACGTTTTAGCAGACTCCTCAGCTTTAAATAGCTGGCTTCCGATTAATTGCAAAGATCACAATGTTGGTTTTATTGACAATTTTACCTTGTTCTGGCACAAGGAATCCCTTGTTAGGCCCGATGGTATGCACCCAAACTCCATGGGCGCACGTGTCCTTGCAGCTAACATCCAGTATGTTGTTCAGCTTACCCTCGACCACGCCGAAATAACTGACTGTTTGTGGCGTCTGCTTCCGCTACAGACCAACATCCGGTCTCTCCACCAGTCGGATCATGTGATGAACTGTCCAACAACTTAGCGCTGCCTGCTACCAGTGATCCCTCAATCAGATTCACAGTCATAAATATTAAGATCCCTTGCAAACAAGTCATTCATCTTCTATGACAAATGTATCCATCACCTGTTGCAGGAGGGATTTGAGAACCAAGTGTTAGTACAAACCCTGCACACCGTAAACTAGCCATTAGTAGAGTAAAGGTCGCATATTACGCTTTTTCCAAGCTAACTTTTTTAGCTCTGATGTTCAGAACGGGTTGTTCTCATGGGGTTGCACCAGGTGACTAAACACCTGCAGCCAACACATTGAGTATTTCCCCTGCAGCCTATGACAGACCACCCCTAATTAGTCAATTGATAATTTTCATTGTTCTCAGCTGCAAAGTGCCTGCCAACTTCTCTTTCTTTTTGCAATTATCCATTCTCATTGCCCTCAGCTGCTTACGTGGCTACCAATGTTGTGGGACCCCACCTAACTTACCCTGTGACATACGTAGTTAGGAAAATTCTAAGCAGGTGGTTTAAACCCACAGCAGCTGAACAGTTATTAACAGTGTAAATTTTAACAATTGAAGCAGGTATTATTACCAGCAGTACCAGCTACAATGACTACAGTCTAAGAGTCATATGCCATAATTTCAGTAAAATAAGAATGACATGGTGATGTCAGGAGGGAGAGAGGGGCATATTAGGAATAGAGACAATAGTTTGAGACTTTTCAAAGGGTTGACAAACGTTTTGTTGGCTAGGTGCCGGTGTGGACACCAATGACTTTGGCGGTGGACAGCATGTGCTGTCGTTAAGTGGACACGTACTGGTCATTGGTACAAGAATTAGACCAGACTCCAGACATTACCTGCCTCACACTTCATCCTGGGTTTGATGCTTGCTGTCTAAATCCCTTCTCACTGCAAGTGGCATACCAGACCTACAGGCTGGAACATGGCCCTCTCCAAGCCAACAGGCCAGAGTATGTTTAGACAATACTAATTCAGAAAATTATTATACTTCGTTATTGTACACATCAACTATTATACTCAGCTTTCTTAACAAATAACATGACCTACCTAACATGTATTCTAAATGAAACGGTTTGCGTGTGAATCGGCCGTCAGAGCTTCCGATACACCTACGTGCTGATTGGTGAACACCTCTGACACACCCTTCAAACAAGAGTGAACTACCTCAGAAGCATGTTGCACACCGGTGTAGAGTGTAACGGGCAAACTTATCATTCAATTAGGCTAACGATACGCACCAGTGCGTAACAATGTGCCGTTGAACAGACTCCAGGACTGAGAGCCGTTGGAGCTGCTGATTGGTTCCCGGCCAAGAAGGTGGAGTTCAATATTTTTCTGGAATTCTGAAACATTGTTTAGATTGTAGCTGGCGACAAAAATGAAATATATTTATTATATTATGAAAAGGTCAGGGTCGAGAGAATTTAGAGTTTTGAACAATGTTACTTCACTTTCTCCATTGCGTGTTTACATCAATCTCCACCTGTTCAGAGGTATAGAAAAATTTAAACTAAGTCAAAGTAGCCGTCAAAACATCTATTCCAGTGAAAGTAAACATAAATTACTTGAGGTACAAGTTACTCAACTTTCAACTACTTCATGTGAAAAAAAAAATATTGACATTTTGATATATGACAAATAAAATAAAATAGTTGCGCTGTAGATTACAAAAAAATAGGTGAATGTTGTGCTACACCAGCTCAAATTCTAGCTCTGAACAACCTGTGAACAGTTCTCCTAGTCTCCGTCTCTCCCTACACCAAGGTGCACACACAAGTGAACCACCGTTAGCCACCATGCTACAGCAATTCACCAAGCCACCTGCCCAATTCTCCACTGGTTCTCCTGGCACCACGACTCCACTTCCCTTCTCTGCTCATCATTATGTCCTCTGTTTTCTACCCCTCCCTCCCCCTGACCTCTTTCTCGCCTAGGAGGCTGATAATTGTATGGCTGTGGGCCGTCGTAGACGTGCTCGTCTGAGAATTCTTCCTCTTCATCCATTGTAAACATGATCTTGGATTTAACCTGGTTTCCTCCGCACTTGTCATGTCCGGTTGATGATTTACACAGACGGAAGTTGTTTTAAAACACAATTTTATCTAATAATTCAATTTATGGTATAGTTAGATTTCTATGCGGCTGAAAATTGAATTGTTTTCTCATCGATGTACACAATTCTGCAAAGTGATGTCCAACCTGCACCATGAGCTTTAACGAGCTACTGGACTCCATCCCTGACAGACAATGTAGCAGAACTACTTTTACTCTGCATTATTTGTATTAAAACAGTATTTTATACATTAACAATTAAAACCATTTTAAATCCCAATTAAAACCAATAACAATTAAAATCACTTCCCCTTGTTCTGTCAAGAACATTAGCCCTGCCCTTGGTCCCCTTTCTGCTTATTTGCACAGTGAGGTGAAAAACCTTGGTGTTTTTATGGACAACACACTGAGTTTTAACAAGCAGGTAGCAAATGTTGTTAGGAGCAGTTTTTACCATCTGAGAAATGTAGCCAAACTAAAGCCAATTTTAACAGCAAAAGATCTTGAAACAGTCATTCATGCTTTTATCACATCAAGACTAGACTACTGTAATGCACTCTATCTGGGCCTAACTCAATCCACCCTCACACGCTTACAGTTGGTGCAAAATGCGGCAGCCAGGCTTTTAACTGGCACAAAGAAAAGGCAACACATCACCCCTGTTCTTGCTAAATTGCATTGGTTACCTGTGAAGTACAGAATTGATTTTAAGGTTTTGTTATTTGTTTTTAAAGCTCTTAATGGTCAGGCCCCTCAGTACATCACAGAACTCCTCATACCATACTCTGCTCCCAGGTCCCTCAGATCCACCTCACAACTGTCACTCTCTGTTCCTCGCACCAGACAAAAAACCAAAGGTGACAGAGCTTTTTCTGTTGCGGCCCCTAAACTATGGAACAGTCTACCTGCTTTTATCAGATCCTCTCCCACTATTGACTGTTTTAAATCAAACTTAAAGACGCACCTTTTTTCTCTTGCTTTTATTTGAGGTTTTGATTTTAGCTTTTTATTTTATTTTATTCTTTCTTGTAATTACGTCAAGTCCATCCACCTTAGTGCTAACTTAATATTTTATTTATTTATTTATTTTATTTTATTTATGCCATCCTTTATTCTTGCTTGTGTTTTAAGGTATCGTATGTATTGGTTACCCCATTATTTTCAAAATTTTCTGCACTTGGAAACCTTTTTTGTGTGTGTGTGTGTGTTGTGAAGCACTTTGGCACCAACTCTGTTGTTTTAAATGTGCTATAGAAATAAAAATGACTTGACTTGACTTGACTTGTTCTCCATGCCGTCACTTATGCATACATCTCCCAGAACTGCGCGCTTCTGCCACCGCCTCTGTCTGGTTACCTGTGCAGTGACGCGCTCAGGGAAGTACTTTGAATGGGCCAAGCGCAGTAATGGAGAGAGAGAAGTCCATGGCGGTGGATTGTAACGCGGGAGATGTTTTCGTTTATTTTAAGTCTTGTGGAGTGATTATACGTCTTTAACATAGCCCTGTCCTCACGTCTGAAGAACCCCTAACGGTTTAACTTGGACTGCGTTTCATGACACATCTTAAAAGAGGAGTCCAACGTCGTTTTTACGGAGCTGTATGGAATCGATCGCTACCAAAGAGGAACAGACAGCACAGGAACTGACAGGTTTGAAAGTTGACCTTGTCATGCCCAAAAAATGCCTGCTGTGATTGTTCATTGAAAACTCGGTCTCCCTGTTTCACCTAAAAAAAAACGCAGTCATCTCCTTTGGCCCCGTTGGCCACACACACACAAACACAACTTTTCCATAACGCAACCACCTCCAAATTCCTAATAATTTCCTCCCCTGGCCAACCACAAACTCTATTTTCCGTTTCTAAACCTTTTTCCTTTTTCTCAATTTTTCTCTTTCACCTTGTCTTCATTTTTTGTGACTGACTTTGAAAGCGTAAAAGTTTATGCGCTGCTGTGCGCTTGCTGGTTTGACACGCAGTGAAATTTTGAGCAATGCAGTGAAATTTCCTTTTCCGTTTCGTTGATTTTTGACTGAAACTTATTCTGTTTTCTGTTGCTGAAATGTTGGGTATTACCAATATTAACAAACATTTAGCCTAGTGCAAGGCACTAAATTAACTTTATTTTATTTATTATTTCTGTTGCATTGTACATTTGTGGAATTGGGCACTGTGGGCTTTGGCTGCGCCCTTTATAGTTTTTGTTTGAAGAAGAAAACTTTAAATTACCAACAGAACCTTTTTGCTTTTCCTTGCTCAATACACTGATTATGAACTGCAAAGAAATTGCTGAACTTTCGTGTCTTTTTTTGCATACACGCACATACATTCACACGCACACTCAAAATTAAGCTGGCGTGATTTAAGGTCTTTTTTTCGGCTAGGTTTTAGTCACGTTACAACAGGGAGAAGTGGAGCAAAGTCACAGAACATGATCCCTTACTTAACCTGCTTCACTGCAGCACAATGTTTAAATACACTGCAACTTCCCCTGCAACGACATTTTTGATCACAATTATCTCATAAAGGTCCGCAAAGGTCTTGGAGGGCCTGGGTGAAAACACACACACACACACATACACACACACACACACACACACCATCATGCTGAGAGGTGTTTGGCCTAAAGCTAATGCACACTTAGATACATTTCATACTTTTCACCATAGCTACAATATGGGTCTAATGAACACACACACACATTCACCACACACACAGACAGACACACTCAGAGCCTTTCCCATTCCATTCAACATAATAGGCTATAAAAGCTAATTATACCGTATGATTGCCACACACACCCATAGCCATTAACACATGGGATGATATGTGTCTAGCACACACACACACACACACACACACACACACACACACACACACACACATAAAAACTAATAGTCATTAACACATGCACTGATAGGCCTCTTGTACAAACTCAATGTGCTCAGTCTGTCATATATCTCTGGGCGCGCGCGCACACACACACACACACACACACACACACACACACACAGACTGCAGTATTACTTTCATTGCTGCAGCTCTGAACTAATGGGCAAACGAGGCACACACACATACACACACACACTCTCTCTCTCTCACACACATACACTCACACAGAAACTGCAGCAGTAGTTTCATTGCTGCAGCAGTGAGCTAATGGGCAAACGAAGGGAGATTTATGACGAGATGAAGCTCTTCCCTGGAGCGGGTGGGAGGAGATGTGTGTGTGTGTGTGTGTGTGACTGTATGTGTGGGTGAGAGAGAGTGTGAGTGTGTATCAATGTCTCTCCGTTTGACTGTGTGTATGTGTGTTATGTCTCTCTCTCTCTCTGAGTGTGTTTGTATCCATGACTGTGTGCGTGTGTGTGTGTGTGAGAAGAGGGGTGTGAGAGGGGAGGGGCCGTGATCTCTAATCTGTGTGTGTGTGTGTGGGTGAGAGAGATTGTGAGTGTGTGTCAATGTCTCTCTGTTTGAGTGTGTGTGTGTGTTAGTATGTCTCTCTCTCTCTCTCTCTCTCTCTCTCTTTGTGTGTATGTGTGTGTGTGTGTATCCATAACTCTCTCTGTGTGTGTGTGTGTGTGAGAGAGAGGGGTGTGTGGGAGGGGAGGGCCGCGATCTCTCATCTGTGTGTGTGTGTGTGTGTGTGTGTGTGAGAGAGAGAGAGGGGTGTGTGGGAGGGGAGGGCCGCGATCTCTCATCTGTGTCCACTGTGTCTCTGCAGACACCCTGCCTCTTAAACCCCAACCACTCAGCAGAGGGAGAGAGAGAGAGAGAGAGAGAGAGAGAGAGAGAGAGAGAGAGAGAGAGAGACACCCTGCCTCTTAAACCCCAACCACTCAGCAGAGGGAGAGAGAGAGAGAGAGAGAGAGAGAGAGAGAGAGAGAGAGAGAGAGAGAGAGAGAGAGAGAGAGAGAGAGAGAGAGAGAGAGACACCCTGCCTCTTAAACCCCAACCACTCAGCAGAGGGAGAGAGAGAGAGAGAGAGAGAAGACACCCTGCCTCTTAAACCCCAACCACTCAGCAGGGAGGGAGAGAGAGAGAGAGAAAATTTTTGAAAAATTCCAATCTTACTGAAAGAACTATCAAAGATAACCAAAATCCAATTGATTTCCCAATTACACAATTTGAACTTCAATCTAAGATAAACAAATTGAAAACAAACAAATCTTGCGGCCCTGATAATATTAGAGGGAGATGCTACAAAATAGCACCCCCGAACTCCAAAGGGCAATCCTCAAATTGTTCAACCTCTCCCTAAGTTCAGGCTGTTTTCCTGACATCTGGAGCCACGGATATATTACACCCATATACAAGAGTGGAGATAAATTGGATCCTAATAATTTCAGAGGCATCTGTGTGAACAGTAGTCTGGGGAAGGTATTTACTAGTATTCTCAATGATCGTATTGTAGCCTTCCTTATGGAGCACAATGTCCTGAGCAAAAGTCAAATTGGCTTCCTTCCAAAATACCGCACTACGGACCATATTTACACCCTACACACCTTAATAAACAAACATGTACACCAAACAAAAAAAGGAAAGATATTTGGATGTTTTGTTGATTTCAAAAAGGCATTTGATTCTATTTGGCACGAAGGATTATGTTATAAACTTTTACAAAATGGTGTAGGGGGTAAAGCCTATCAACTTATAAAAGACATGTATTCAGAAAACAAAAACACTGTAAAAATTGGCAACAAAGTTACAGAGCCCTTCACTCAAAAAGAGGTGTGAGGCAGGGCTGCAGCCTCAGTCCAACATTGTTCAACATTTACATTAATGAGTTAGCGGTGCAGTTGGAACAGTCTGCAGCTCCTGGCCTCACCCTACATGATAAAGAAATTAAATTCCTCCTCTACGCAGATGACCTGGTGCTGCTGTCTCCCACTGCAGAGGGGCTACAGCAGCATCTGGATCTGCTAGAGAATTACTGTCAGCACCGGGCCCTGACAGTAAACCTAAAAAAGACAAATATTATGATATTCCAGAAGAAGCCCAGATGTCAGGAACACAGATACCATTTCAATCTAGGTAGCACCGCCCTAGATCACACGATGCAGTACACTTACCTTGGCTTAATTATGACTGCATCAGGGAGTTTCAGCATGGCAGTGAATGCTCTAAAAGAAAAAGCTACGCAGAGCTCTATACGCCATAAAAAGAAATGTTTGGAATGTAAATATCCCTATTCGAATCTGGTGCAAAATATTTGATTGTGTAATACAGCCCATTGCGCTGTATGGAAGTGAGATATGGGGTCCACTCAGTGAGCACAGTTACACTAGATGGGACAAGCATCCTATAGAGGGCCTACATGCAGAATTTTGCCGATTGATCCTAAAAATCCAAAAGAAAACACCAACCAATGCATGTAGAGCCGAATTAGGCAGATTCCCATTGGCTATTAACATACAAAAGAGAGCTCTCAAATTCTGGATGCACCTTCAAACAAGTCCCACAGACACGCTACATTTCAAAGCTATAAAAACCCAAGATCTGAACCCTGAAAAGAGTCCTCTAAGTCAGCTTGCACTGAGACTAACTAATACCCCCTAACAAAAACTAACAACTCCTCTCATGCAAGCACTGCTTTCAAATTAAATATTAACCAAATCACCAAAGAATGTAAAGAAAAATATTTGGAACATTGGCACAATGAAACAAAATCTCAAAGCAAATTAGAATGTTACCGAACCATAAAATCTGAATACAAATTGGAGGAATATCTCTTTACTGTCAGAGATACAAAGCAGAGACAGATCCTAACCAAATACAGACTCAGTGACCACAACCTTGCCATTGAAAGGGGCCGACTTAAAAAGTCTTGGTTGCCAAGAGAGCAAAGGGTTTGTGGTCACTGCATGACAGGTGAGGTTGAGACAGAGGTGCACTTTCTACTTCACTGCGAGAAATACAAAGACATCCGGCATATTTATTTTGAAAAATTTGCAACCCTAATTCCTGAATTCCAAAATTTAAGTGAACATGAAGTAATCTCTGTCTTACTTGGACAGCAGGGTCAGACAGCAGCTCTTGCTGCTAGACTCATCTATGAGTGCCACAAAATAAGGGACAGTGGCTAGGTACCACAATGTATGCACACAAACTCTCATATTCAAAGACATGCGCATTCATACCCCACATGCATGCATGTGCGACAGAGACATCTCTATCTCACATGCATGTGTACACACACACACACACACACACACACACACACACACTCACTCTCTCTCTCTCTCTCACACACACACACACACACACACACACACTCTCTCTCTCTCTCTCTCTACACACACACACACACACACACACACACACACACACACACACACACACACAGCCAGTTTGTCTGTTATTTGACAACCTAGAATGTACCGTATATGTTTTTATTCATTGTAACCCATTGTACTTTGCATGTATACTTTACATGTACTGCTTTGGCAATGCAAAAACATTTTTGTCATGCCAATAAAGCTTGTTTGAATTGAATTGAATTGAGAGAGAGAGAGAGAGAGAGAGAGAGAGAGAGAGAGAGAGAGACACCCTGCCTCTTAAACCCCAACCACTCAGCAGAGGGAGAGAGAGAGAGAGAGAGAGAGAGAGAGAGAGAGAGAGAGAGAGAGAGAGAGAGAGAGAGAGAGAGACCCTGCCTCTTAAACCCCAACCACTCAGCAGAGAGAGAGAGAGAGAGAGAGAGAGAGAGAGAGAGAGAGGATATAAAGAAAGTGTGTGTGTGTGTGTGTGTGTGTGAGAGAGAGAGAGAGAGAGAGAGAGAGAGAGAGAGAGAGGATATAAAGAAAGTGTGTCTGTGTGTGTGTGAGAGAGAGAGAGAGAGAGAGAGAGAAACTAAGAGAGAAACTACTATCTGAAATCATACAGTTACTGTTTCACTCTGTTGACAGAGTATTATAACCTGTACCTCTACTTTGTTTGTGCTCTTGTTATAAATGCTCATTTGGCCCACTGTATATACCTATGTATGCACACATAGGCTTCTTTGATTCTATATGTATCATACCTTGTATGATTGCTTTGGCAATATGAATGTCTTGTTCGTCATGCCAATAAAGCACTATTGATTTGATTTGATTTGAACTAAAGAGTGGAAGAAGGGAGAGTGATTAGGGAAGAGAAAGAGAGAAGACATAAAGAAAGTGACAGACAGAGAGAGAGGGGGACATAAAGAGAGAGAGAAACTAAAGAGTGGAAGAAGGGAGAGTGAATAGCGAAGAGAGAGACAGAGAGCAGGGGAAGAAGTAAAGCAAAGAAAGAATGACAAAGAGACAGGCGGCAAAAAGAGCTGAAAATGGAGAGATTAAAAGAGGAGGGGAATTAAAAAGCAGGAAGTGTGAGAGAGATGAAGCGCAAGACAAGTTTAAAAAAAAGAGAGGAGATTGTGAAGAAGTGGTAAGAAAGGGTATTTAAAAAGTGGAAAAATGACAAAAATTGTGAAATTGAAAGTGCTTTTAAGGTGAGTTTGAGATGTTTGACAGTTGGAGCTGGGTTGTAGACGGTGAAGATGCGGAGCCAGCAA
>JAODXP020006077.1:0-53563 GCA_027497455.2 Sardinella longiceps
TGTATACAGGATTCTCAAGATGATGCTCAAGTTGAAAGCTTTTTTCACCTGTAAGTAAAGAAGTAAAACAATTATGTTTTGTTAAGATTTAATTATTTCTTTTATTTGAGATTTAGCTGATTTGAGTAAATTGTAGTAATATTTAACTTATTTATTTTCCATGATTTCCAAACAGAGCAGATCTTCAGCTATGTAGATGACAATGGTTAAACAGCTATAAACAACAATGCCATGATTATTTCCCTCAGTGGCTAATACTCAGGAAATTACTGTATTACTGTGTAATGACTGTTTAGCATAGTGTACCAGTCCGCAGATTTTGAATGTAACTGTGACTACAGTCAGAAGGCTGGTAGACAGGTAGTAAGTGAGGCTGATTTAGCTGGTCTTGATAAGGTCCTGATACCTGATTGTTGTCCAGCGAGGCGGTTCATCAGGTAGGACTTCCCGGTCCTGTAGAGCCCCACTATGGACACCACCACCACCGGCTGCTGGATCTGCTGCAGGATGTCCAAAGCCTCCTGCTGGACACCCAGACCCCCGTCCTCCTCATTACTGATGAGGCACACTGGCTCCTGCATGGTCCCCGGAACTGCAGTAATATCTGCGCACACACACACACACACACACAAACATAACTCAAACATAAACATAAACACACACACATGGGGGAAAATAAAGAATAACATCTAGGCCTATTTGTACTGTATGCACTGTTAAGATTGTAGAGCAGGGGTCTTGCCACCTGCCCACCAGTAGCTCACCCCCTGCTTAAGAGTAAGGGTCAAAGGAATGTAAACAATATAATTATCACATACTCAGAAATCAATTTCAAACATTTTGTCCAATATGGTACTAAATTATCTGTTTTATTCTCTGATGTTGATATTACTAAGGAAAATACAACACATGTACAGCCAATTTTGATGACACAGTAACAGTAAGTCTAGGAGGAAGTAGAAGTATTTTACTGTAATCTGAAGGCATGCTTTGAAATCATGTCTTTTGAGATAATCATCAGGAATATGTTTCACTATGAAGTTATTAAAAACAGCACACGTTTAAAAGCCACATCTCAAACCATCTGAGAGATATTAGAAAAAAATAAAAGGAGCCAATTACCTAAAAATGGATAATGATGTTACATTTTAGTGTAAGTTATATATGATTCTCTGACTATACAAATAATGATATAATTCTTTATTGCAATACTAGTTCAAGAAACGTCCTGTCTAATGACTAAAGAAGGTTTTAAAGATTAAAGATTTTATTCCATCATTGATTTTATAGCTGATTTTAAAACTAGCCTTGTCAACTGGCATCTAGGTAACTAACAATTCTATTTTAAATGCCTGATGTATACTTTTATCATCACACATCAGTTTACTTTGTTTGTTCGTATACAGTACTGTCCAAAACACAACTTACCTGTATTCAATCTCAGGTTGGAGGGAGAATGTTCCTGCCGTGCTCTAGTCTAGTTGATCTGAGTTTCCTGTCTATCTCTTTTACAGTGCAGCAAGTGCTCTAGGTTTCCTGCCTGTCTCGGAGATCCGACAGCTTGTCCCGGAGAATCCTGTCTGTCTCTTTTTCAGTGCAGCAAGCTGTATGGGTAGCAGCTGGCACATCACGGGTCTTAGAGATGTCAACAACAAATTGGATTCTCTGAATGGGCAGAAAAGCATTCTTACTGTAACATGACGTGGCTTCCCCAGCAATGTGGTTGGGCAACCATAACCTGTTCTGTGTGTTTTGATTGGAAGATCTTAAAAATTTCCCTAGTTTTCCACAAAGCACATGGTAATTCAGTATCAAAGACAGAAATGGCACTGGGCCAGAACAGGGATACTAAGAAACCCTCCCGAGCAGCATTGCTCTAAAAGTTGGCTTGAGTATACTGAACAAATTCTAATCTTGCCTGTAATATTTAGGCTACTTCTCTTCTTTGCTGCTTGCTTTGACAGCATTTATACTTAACCTCACTTACACTTAATTTCTTCCAGTTTGGTTTAAACCTACTGATCCATATGCTTATATTTCTAAGTCAGATTCTACACTTGAATATACATACATTGTACCTTAATCATTAATTGAATCATGAATCAACGATTCTGGATATCAGTAAAAGATGTGTAGTGGTCCAATGTCACATTTGAATAAATAAAATTAAATATAATAAAGCATCTGGTTATTTATCTTCTTTTGTAGGTAACTTTATCAACTTTATCACTAATTGTACCCAGTTTGTTTACTAAAGGGGGTCAGAAGGTGTGGTGACACAAGTTTTGCTTTCACTTTTCTGAGAGAATCTGGCACAAGCTTATCTGTACTATTACAGTAGCCTTAAAGAACAGTTGTCACACAATAGTCACCGAGGTAATCACCATGTATCATCAGAAAGTACATGCCATTGGCATTGGGGTTGTTGGCACGGGAACCAAAGATAAGAGATAGGCGGAGTCTATGAACGAAAAGTAGTTCAAGTTCAACACAGCTCTGCCTGCCTTCGCAGCATGTGAGAGTCTTTTTAGTGCAGCTAAATATATCTTCAGGCCAAAGATCAGAGTTTTCCACAAACCACATTCAGTAATTCAGTATCAACCACAGTAATGACAGTGTAGCAGAACAGGGATACTCAGAAACCCTGTAGGTGAACTTTGTCTTCTTTTGTAAGTAGCTTTCCCAACTTTTTCATTAATTGAACCCATTTTGTTTACTAGAGTGCCTTTGCAGCATGCAAGAGGCTTTTTAGTGCAGCTAAATTGTTACCTCACTCACGTCAGATGATGCCCTACTTTCGTAAGGCACTTCCGGCGTAACGGTGCATAGCGTTGAACCCAACGCAAACGACGTCGGGCTGAACATACTGTTGTGTCACGTCAGTGCAGCAACAATGGAAGCCTGGAGGGCCATTCTGCACGTGGTGGCAGGCAAGGAAATAGCTGAACTTAACAACAACCTCAGTAGTTTAAATGTATCATTGTTAGGAATACTACAAAATGATAATATTACCACTCCTTTGCTGTCACCAGAGGACAATTCAACACAACATGAATTTGTGTTATATTTAGCAGTAGCGCTTTAAATCTCAGAGCTTCCGATACACCTAGATGCTCATTGGTGAACACCTCTGACACACCCATCAAACGAGAGTGAACTACCTCAGAAGCATGTTGCGCACCGGTGTGCAGCGTTAGGAGCAAACTTATCATTCAATCAGGGTAACGCAACGCACCGGTGCGTAACAATGTGCTGTTGAATGAACCCCTGATGTTGACGCCCTTCAGAGCGATTTCAAGCCCAATATTTTCTAACTGAACCAATCAGGGCTGCTGGCTGCTGGAGAGGGTGTGACGTAGCGAAGAAGCAATTGTTTTGAATCCAACCAATCCAACAAACGTAACCAGCATCATCGGTTGGTTTCGATGTGATTGGCTGAAGTGTACGTCAATTAAATTGATGGACAAGCCGTTTGTCCAGTTAGATTCAAGGATTTCTGGCTCCTGAAATAACTCATCTATCGGTGACCATCAGATGTACCCGCGTTAGCGCTACATCTGACTTGAGTGAGGTAAGCTAAATATATCTTCAGGCCAAAGATCAGAGTTTTCCACAAACCACATTCAGTAATTCAGTATCAACCACAGTAATGACAGTGTAGCAGAACAGGGATACTCAGAAACCCTGTAGGTGAACTTTGTCTTCTTTTGTAAGTAGCTTTCCCAACTTTTTCATTAATTGAACCCATTTTGTTTACTAGAGTGCCTTTGCAGCATGCAAGAGGCTTTTAGGGCAGCTAAATTGTTACCTCACTCACGTCAGATGATGCCTAACTTTCGTAAGGCACTTCCGCGCATCGATCTGATGTCGAAGCCCTTCAGAGCGATTTCAAGCCCAATATTTTCTAACTGAACCAATCAGGGCTGCTGGCTGCTGGAGAGGATGTGACGTAGCGAAGAAGCAACTGTTTTGAATCCAACCAATCCAACAAACGTAACCAGCGTCATCGGTTGGTTTTGATGTGATTGGCTGAAGTGTACGTCAATTAAATTGATGGACAAGCCGTTTGTCCAGTTAGATTCAAGGATTTCTGGCTCCTGAAATAACTCATCTATCGGTGACCATCAGATGTACCCGCGTTAGCGCTACATCTGACTTGAGTGAGGTAAGCTAAATTGATCTTCAGACCAAAGATCAGAGTTTAAGTTTCGTTCATAGGCTCCGCCTCAGCTCTGCCTGTCTCCGCAGCATGTGAGAGGTTTTTTAGTGCAGCTAAATATATCTTCAGGCCAAAGATCAGAGTTTTCCACAAACCACATTCAGTAATTCAGTATCAACCACAGTAATGACAGTGTAGCAGAACAGGGATACTCAGAAACCCTGTAGGTGAACTTTTTCTTCTTTTGTAAGTAGCTTTACCAACATTTTTATTAATTGAACCCGTTTTGTTTACTAGAGTGGATCAGTCAGAGGATGTACACTGGCGACACAAGTTTCACTTTCTCTTCTTTTGTTTTCTGAGATAGAATCTGGCACAAGCTATCTGTACTATTTACAGTAGCCTTAAAGGTGCAATATGAGATCCTGCATGGTTTTTGGGGTCAGGTGCGCCACCAAGATATAACAAACCAGGTTCCAGCTAACAACGGTTGTGGGAAGGATGGGACTAAGTTTGTGACTCCCAACCAATCTTCTAAGTGATTTGCTAGAGTGTGGGTTGTATTCTGTTTATGTGTGTGCTGTAACACTGCTATGTTATTACCTCTGCCAAATAGATTATGTTTTCGGTCTCATTGGTTTGTCTGTCTGTTTGTCTGTCAGCAGGATAACTCGAAAAGTAGTAAAAGTGTGTATATTGGGACATCGCAATCGGCAATCGGTGATCCGGAACATGATCTGGAATTTATATTGTGTCTGTGACCACATTGCCTTGGCGGAGGTCTGTGCTCTCTGAGCGCTTTTCTAGTTATTATTGTTTTTATTTTGTTTTGTTTGTTTGACGATAACAGCCCCTGTGTTGTCTCCCAAGACCGAGACAGTGTTTTTAGGGGGCAGAACTGAATAAAGAGGAGATGCCTGCGATTTGAGATAAAAATGAAATCGCTCTGAAAACCATGCAGGATCTCATATTGCACCTTTAACAGGGCTTTCACACTGCATCCGTCCGTTGACGGATCTCATTGACTTTGAATGGAGCTTTCGCGAAATGCATTGTGGGTCCGTCCGTCACGACAGCTCCGTTGTGTCCGTCAAAAAGTTGAAAAATGTTCACGGCGACGGATCACCCTCCGTCAGACCCCTCCCCCGTCGTCCGTCAACGGATGGATGCAGTGTGAACGTAAGGTAAAGAACAGTTGTGACACAATAGTCACCGAGGTAATCACCTATGTAGCATCAGGAAGTACATGCCATTGGCATTGGGGTTGTTGGCATGGGAACCAAAGATAAAAGATAGGCGGAGCCTATGAATGAAAAGTAGTTTAAGACAAACACAGCTCTGCCTGCCTTTGCAGCCAGGACCGGTTCTAGCCTTATTGCCACCCTAGGCCAGATTTGAGTTTTGCCCCCTCTTTTCTAGAAATACAACTGAAAAACTGAAGAAAAAAATAATAAATGTCTTGTGATGCCCCCCTGATATTTGGTGCCCTAGGCGATCGCCTGGCCCTGTCCGCTAGCCTGGCACGCCCTCCCAGTGACACCTTCGGCATTGCTGTCGCTGGTCTGGCCAGCTGCTGATCGGGTAGGACTTCTGAATTCCACAAAAATGTTGAACTTTCCCCTCTTCAACTTTGAGCAGCTCCAACGGTTATCAGTCCTGTTCAAGCAATTCCCTTCGCGTCACATATGTCAGAGGAAAGAGTGGTGTGATTGGTTTTGCTTCAGCACAGCATTTTCTAACATCAACCAGTAGCAAACCGAGGCATTTCAGGGAGGCGGGTCAACCATGCCATTTGGGAAATGTTTGTTGTACAAGCTATTGGTCAGACTCAAAGTCTCGCAGAGCTATGAAAGTCGATGGCAATCAGGCTAGCATTGCATAGGAAGGCAATGTCCAGGCTATATTCAGTTTCACTTCCACTTATATTTTTTGAGAGACAACATCTAACTTGAGCTACGTGCTATTTTCAGGGCCCTGTAGGAACAGTTGTCACACAGTAATCACCATTGAGGTACATTCCTGCATATGACCTGCTTTAGTCCATTACCCAGTTCAGCCAGTCAGAATCAAACCTGTCAGAATTCCGAACCTCAAACTCTTGTTTGCTTGAGCTGCTTGTGCGGCCCCAAACCTAGCTGTGCTAGTGTCTGATGCTAGCACATCTAGTAAGGTGTTAGTGTGGAGGTTTACTCATTGTCCATCTACAGCACTAACTGCCTAAAGGTATAAAGGGTCTACCAAACCCTGTGACGCACAACGTTTGAGGACAGGGGTCCACCTCAGGACCAGACTGCAGTAATGTCATGACAACCACAGTCAAACACACTTCAACAAGACGTTCTGTGGTTTCATGGGTGACCACTCTGACACTAAGTATAAAGAACTCAGGGGAAAACCAAAGGCTTACTGACACTGACAGTAGTATGCTTTGATGCAGTGAGACAGAGTTAGACTCTCACAGATAACTTCAGCACACATCATATCAAGCTTGGATGGAATACTCACAAAAGACCAGGATGTTGAGAACTTTCTTCAGTGTTTTATTAGGTAAGACTTTAATCTTTACAGTTCTAGTCACAATGTTATATTAAAGAAAGATGTGTGATTAAAATCAATGTGATTAAAAAGGGGAGCAGAACCACATTGGATGCACCTGATTCAACACTGAAATGCAAAAAACTTGAATCTTCCTGCTGTAGTCTTTAAAGGGGAAATCCGGTCAAATTTCAACAAGAGCTTTATTGCTCAAGCTACTTGAGATTAGCAAATACTGAAGACGCAAGACATTTTGGTCCAACCATATAGGTTTCCTTGAACAGAGAATAAGCCCTGACAGTTAACCCAATGGGGCAAGTTTTCAAAACTGTTTTCAACATCTAAACATGCACCAAATGTCACCCCAAAAGCTAACATCATCAGACACATTACAACACACCTCTCTAGTGTTTATGACTACAAATGTCTAACAAAGTGGTTAAAATTGTGTTTTTATACAGTGCTCAAACAATGGGCTGCTTGCATAAGCACACAGTTTTAACCACTTTTCCAGCCATTTGTTGCCATACACAATACAGTTCTGTGTTGTAATGTGTCTGATGATGTTGCATAACTTTTGGGTGATATTTGGAGCATGTTTAAATGCTGTAAACACAGTTTGGAAAGTTTGCCCCATTGAGTTAACTGTCAGGGCTTATTCTCTGTTCAAGGAAACCTATATGGTTGGACCAAAATGTCTTGCGTCTTCAGTATTTGCTAATCTCAAGTAGCTTGAGCAATAGAGCTCTTGTTGAAATTTGACTGGATTTCCCCCTTTAAAGACTACAACCAGCCACCTGCTATCATTTTGAGGAGCATTTTTCTTCTCCCCTACTTGAGCATTATACTTGCCTGTCACATACATAAAAATACATGCACACTCACACCCACTCAGATTCTCTCTCTCTCTTTTTCTCTCTCTCTCTCTCTCTCTCTCTCTCTCTCTCTCTCTCTCTCTCTCACACACACACACACACACACACACACACACACACACACACACACACAATAAATAACTCCAAGCAGAAAACTTGATAGCTTTGATGCAATACTGTGTTCTCTCTCCCACACAAACACTTGGGGAAGTTCTCTTTTTAGCATGTTTGTCCCCTTTTCTGGAGTGTCCTAGATGAAATAGAATCATTGACACCAAAATTTTGATGATTGCTCCTGTCTGATATTTGGCTAATTTAGAATCCCCCCTTTTCTGCTTTAGAATGTCTTCCTTTGTGCATGTCTGATAATGTTCTTAAAAACAACCTTAAACCTTCATTTTAAAACTTGTGCTGCTCACCAAGTGGTTAGTGGTGTCCAGTTTCTGTCATGTTTTATGTCTTCTGTACTTCTGTCAAAGTAGTTTCTGTCACGTTTTATGTGGTATTGTAAACATTCTGGACCTATTTTTTTGGCATAGTAATACCGACTAGCACAACAATAAGGAGCACAAATAAAGCTGGCTAGGAAATGGAAGCGCAAGCGAAAGTTCTGCCAGAAAGACTCCAATGCTACGTCATCCATTCATACAATTCTCCCTTAACCAATCAGCTGCTTTCAGGAGCCGATTCACAAAGTTCCCCACCTCCCTCGCCAAAGACTTTCTTTTCTTCATAATTTTACTTCTGATCTCTGAATAAACTTACAGTTTATACTATGTCTGCCTCTGAGTCTTTCTGGTTGAACTGTATTTCTCTATGATTGATTGATTGATAGATAGATACAGTACAGACCAAATGTTTGGACACACCCCTCATTCAATGCAATTCATTTATTTCCAGGACAAATTATATTGTAGGTGAACACTAATGCTTGTCCCTTCTACCACACTTTGACTGTTGTTGCCTAGCATTGTCCTGTGATGGCTTAAGCCTTCACAGGACAATGCCATCACAGGTTCATTGCTAACTAATAAGCAAACCTTAGGCTGCCTGGTTAGTGAGGGGAAAGGGGGCCTAATGCATGTTTTAATGGTGGGGTTTGTGATGTTTTCCTGGAGCAAATTCAAATGGAAACTGGAAAATGCAAAATTGCACCTGCATAGTAAAAAGTGATCTGTGGTTTAAGAAATTACATGAATTCAGATTAAAAGCTACTTCCACATCTGATGAAGAAAACTGTAATCTCATTTGGTACTCTGCATTATTACTTGTGACTATTGCTCAAAAATGTGCATACTGATACTCTTCTGTCTCTTTTGCAGCAGTAAATCTTTTGAAAGGTCACACATATTTGACAGGTGGGTAGCCTACTAGACATCCAGTCAAAGTTCTCATTCACAAATTCTTGGAGTCCAATAGTTTTCTTCTCAGGAAAATAACTATCATATCAAGAACTATCAAGAGGTGCAAAATAGGAGTAAACAAAAAAAAATGTCTTTGTACTTTTGTAACTTGAATTGAATTGCTTGAAATTAATAAATGACACGTGAAGGTATTCTGTGTGCCCCTAGGGCCCCTAGCCGAAGATATGGAATAATTTTCCTCAGACGTGTCATCATGCTCACTGCAGATTTTTATTTATTTATTTACTTATTTTTAAGCAGACAGGCTAGGTCACGTGACTTACCTGGAGCTTACTATTTGAATTACGTGATTTGTACCTTCTCAGTCCATTGGACTATCAATGCATTTTAACTATCCATTGGACTATCAATGCATTTTCCTCCATCGACAACACAATAGAGGATTATCATCAGGGATGTTTAGTAACTGCTTTTTATTTGATTCTTAGCCCTGTAGATAGCTAGCCTGGGAGTTCCCATGCTCCTTTGCGCGCTCAATTTCTTTTCACTCTGCAAAGCAACATGGTGACCATGGCCAATTTTCTTGCCTGCTTTCGGTATCCAATCACAGAACAAAAAGGGACTAGCACGGCCCTCGATTGCATTTTATGTCATGGTGGCTCTGGTATTGGCTCTGAGGTATGATAGACATTCGTAGCATCTAATAATCGGCTCTGGACAATTGTAAACAACGCTTCCACGACAAGAAAAGCAATAGGCTGGGGGCGCCGTGGCACAGTGGCTAGAGCGTCAGACCATTAATCCGGGGACCCGGGTTCGATTTCGACCAGAGGTCATTTCCCCATCCCACCCATCTCTCTCTCCCACTTGTTTCCTGTAGTCTCTACACTATCCTATCTGATTAAAAAGCAAAAAGACCCCCAAAAATAGGTGGGTAATAGAAAAGCAATAGGTGGGTCTCCAGACTAAATATCACTTGTTATTGTAGTTTAGCAATTGCCAGGCTAGTAGATAGCACAACCTGGACTTACACATACGCTTCTATGATGCAGAATATACAACCTCTAACGATGTTTTAAAAGACACATAAACTCATCAATTGTGTCTATCCTTCAAGAAACCCATACCTGAGTGTTTTGATTTGTAGATGCTCTCGACATACGACTGGTGAGTGGAACCAACTCTAGTTCTGGTAGAGTGGAGGTGTACAACCATGGTGTCTGGGGAACCTTGTGTGACGATTACTGGGACCTGGAGAATGCCCAAGTGGTGTGCAGAATGCTGCATTGTGGGACAGCTCTGAGTATCCCCTTCTTTGGGCCGGGAATAGGACCAATTTTGCTAAGGGTTGATTGCCCCGATACTGCAAGCTCCCTGTCTCAGTGCAGTCCTACTGGGTTTAATACCACTTCCTGCAACCATCGTGAAGATGCAGGTGTAGTGTGCTCAGGTAAAATGTTATCCTGAAGAATCATGATTCAATTTGCAGTCTGTAATCTCTAACGTAGTCATGTTGAATACAATTTTTGGACGTACATGAACAATCAACATAAAAATCAGTTGAGTCATTTGGGGAACACAAACTCTCAATTGTACCAACAACTTAAATTATTATTGTGATATATTAGGATGGTTTTAGAAGGCACTGCACATGCTTTGACTGCTAACACTGGCATATTTGTTCGGTAGGTACTGCACAGATGACCAAACCTTCCCTCATCTCCTCCCTGTCTGTGGTCCAACATGGAGATGATGTCGTCCTCACGTGCTTCAGAACCTCAGACACATGCAGCACTAGAGAACTGCAGATGTACAGGAATGGAGAGGCTATCAGGGCTACTACTGTCTACCAGCACAGTGTGAAGCTCAATCTGACCATCACCAGTGACCAAGACCAGGGCACTTACTCATGTGGCTATCCAAAGGATGTTGCAAACTCTCCAGTCAGCAACACCATCAGATTTACTGTGGGTAAGTGTAGCTGTCATACTACAAAAACAAACAAATAACAACACCAACAAAACAGCACAGTATGATTACTATACCATGGTGGTTGGATATTTCTGTTGGTGTTGGTGTGGACAGTTTGACCAGTGGATTTGACAGCAGCTCTGTGTTTTTCAGTGAATCTGAAACAGCCCAGAATCTCTGCAACCCACATTTCTTCAGAGGTGGAAGGGGGTGTGTTGTGTCCCCCAAACCCTGAGAGGTCAGAGATCACCATGGGACCCCAGACTCTAGAGGTCACCAGAGGTCATAACTTCTCCATCATCTGCTCAAGTGAACTTCAGGGCTACGCAGGATGCTCTTTTCGGCTTCTCTTCAGTGGGTCAACCAGAACATGGACCCAACCAGCAGTCCAGAACTCCACAAACGGAACTAGAACCGAGTCAGCCTGTTTCTTGTTCTCTGAGGCAGATGACTCTCACCAGGGCAACTACACATGTGTGTATGAGGTGACTGTAGAATCTCGCCTCTTCAACTCCACTCAGTCTGAATCAGTGGCCATCACTGTCAGAGGTATGATCTCTTCTGATTCCTAGCTTGTAGTACTTAGTCGGAGGTGGATTGAATTGTGTGTTATGTACTTACTGTATGTATCACTTGACGTGACATTATTAGGTAACTTTATTCGTACCCGAAGGTAGATTTGGTGCAAATCTATTTATGCAAGTATGTGTGATCTTCACAGGTTCCTGGCTCCTCCTACCCCTCCTAGTTGGAGTTGGGCTGCTCCTCCTCATTTTTCTCATCATCATCTTTCTGGTGTGGAGGCGTCGCTCTGGTAAGCTACGCAGATTTTTATATTCAAAGAGAGATTTTTGGTAAGCTTTCAGGATGGGTACAGTAGGTGTGTGTATCTCCATATCAGATTTTTAATTTAATGAGGGCCTTGGTAAGCTATCAGGAAGGGGAGATCTGTGTATCACCATATGAGATAAACATGTTTATTGGATATTAGTATACTGACTCTTACTTTTTCTGCATGTAAACACCATTTCCTGAATTCAGTATTCTCAATAAGACCTTGTCCTGCTTTGTTAGAACCCATTTCTGACTTGAGTATGAAGGTGGTAAATTAAACTAAAAATTAATTTCTCTCCTGCAGTGTATGTTGAAGTGTAGTTACTCCATAGAGCTAATTGCACAAGACCAAAAGTCATAACTATACCCAAATCCTACAATTAATTTCAAAACAACAAAATGTTGTCATTTCACCTGAAAGGACATGAGCATTGCAACCCATAGAGCCTTTGATTGAAGTCCCCAACAGCTGTTCATAGGAAAAAGAATGATAAACATGTGCATATACAGTAGACCAAATGGCAATCAGGGCTGCTAACAACAGGGCACAGTCATCCAGTTTAATTTTCTTTTAGTTCGTTTTAGTTGTTGGTTTGCTAATCTTCCCTTGTATCCCATTCCCTCTGCATTGCCTTTAACTTCCAGATGCTACAAGGGCAAAGCCAGAGGATGCAATGAGTTACAGGAAGAAGGATGAAGGAATCTATGCCAACACTGCCACTCTGGGATGGGAAACAGGGAGTTTGACAGAGAAGGAGGGAATTTATGTGAACACAGAGACTCTTGACCTTGTAAGGGGAAGTCAAGTAGCCTAACTTGTAGCAGATATGAAATGGGCAGGATGAAGGATGCACACTGACACAAGGATGATGGGGAATCTGTGATGTTTACTGAGACAAGAATGGGGCATTTAGGTTCACGCGCACACACAGGCAGGCTCTCACTCTCCCATTCCCCAAACAGCATACAAATAGCAACTCCATGTTTACATTCATTACAAGAATAATCATGTAACAAAATAATCTCAATACATATAATAAATAGATCATGGGTAACATACAGTACAGTTTGTTACAGTAAGAATAAGGTAGCATTACATTCAAAACATTAGATCTCACGTTACTTTAAAAAAGGTTCGTTATGACCGTTTCGTACCTGAGACAAGAATGGGGCATTTAGGTTCACGCGCACACACAGGCAGGCTCTCACTCTCCCATTCCTACACACAGTAACGGCAAATACTACGTTAACGTTTATAACTGTACAACTATTCAATGACTTCAAAACTTCGTTTAAACAATTACATTCAATACATTAGTGTATAAACAGTACTTGGAAAGGGTATTACGAGGGTTTCATTCATAGAAAAGCAGGGATAACTTTATATCAAGGGTTTGTTGTTTACATTAAATGACGTTAAAGAAGATAAGACTACGTGGCTAAAGTTACAGATTTCTCTTAAAAGTTCGCTAAGATAAAGTTACAAATCATCATAAAATAGTCATAAGACATCAAGCTATAGAATTCAAGTGGTTTTCATAGAAGAACTACATTCTGATATAAATAATTAATGGCATTTCAACGGGAGGGAAAAGTTTAGCGTCTTACCCCAAACAGCATACAAATAGCAACTGGGGAAGACCGTAAACAAACACTGGTTGCTTAGCAACATGACGTTGTGCAAATGTACGTAATATTAATATTATAAATATTTTTATTCATATAACTAGCAAGAAAGAGCAAAGATTTGAAGAAATTCACAAACAAAAATAAATAAAATAATAAATAAAATATTTCACCGCTACATACTCCCCCTTGAATTTCACAAAACTTGCACTTCACAGTGAAACCTTTGACTCCAAGGGCCACAAAAGAAAAGAAAGTCATTCACTACTAACTTCAACTACTACTAGTCATATTGCAATATCTATATTACCCAACTAACAGGGAAAGGGACAGAAGGAAGCTGATCAGACTCCCTAATGTACTCTTGCTAAGGGGGTGCCCTATACACCACCAACAGACGTGGTTGAATGACTTTATCTATATAACTGTGGAGGATGTCATGTGTACTAGAATGTAGGAAATATAAGTATCAATTCACTAATATGTAAGAAAAGTGTCAGATCTAACTTGTGAGAAGCTTCTGAGACATGTTCAGGAATAATCTATTAACAGGCCTCACTAATCTGCCAGCCCTAGTCCTGACTTCAGTGACAATAGCTGAGACAGAAGGGACTGCATCGGTGGAAGCTGCACTGGACATCACACTGGGTCCAGGGTCTTCAACACGGACATCACCTTCCATGTCAGCCTGGGAGTCTTGGGAAGCAGCGTCAGGGACACAAAGACTCACTAGGGGATCAGGAGCATCAGAGTCACACAGACTTGCAGGAGGATGGGTGGATGGAGACAGCGTTGCTACCCACTCTGTGGTACGTTCCGCCCTATCCAAGGCAACAGACTGGATGGCGTCCCTTGTACCCAGGTCATCATGGCAGCTGCTGGACTCATCGAAGGACAGAGAATCATCCCGTCTCTCCTCAACAGGAAGGAAGCTTGCCTGCAGCATCAGGTTCCTGTGGACCACTTTCTCCAGGCCGGTGCTGGTGTTTCTCACCCGGTACGTGTGACACTTGGGGTCTTTGAAGACGACAAGATAGGGGGTGGAATCCCATCTGTCAGCCAGCTTCTTCCGCCCACGTTCACCCTTGTTAGCCAGTAGGATGTGGTCTCCTTCCTCGATGTCTCTGCCCTTTGTTCTCTTGTTGTACTGCTCTGTTTGGCGCTGTTGACTTGCCTCTGTGTTGATTTTGGCAGCTGCCAGAGCTTCTTTCAAATCAGCTCTCATCTTCCTGACGTAGGTGTCATAGTCAGTGACGTCTTGATCTCTGCTGACACTTTGGAACATCACATCCACAGGCAACCGGGGAATTCTTCCATACATGAGGTAGAAGGGAGCATAGCCAGTGGAGCTCGTGTGCAGTGCAGTTGTAGGCAAAGGTCAAGGTTTGCAGCATCTGTGGCCACTTCTGCTTCGCACGGGGAGGCAAAGCACGGATCATGCCACCAAGGGTTCTGTTGAATCGCTCCACATGGCCATTCCCCATAGGATGGTAAGCGGTTGTCCTGGACTTCTTCACACCAGCAACCTGCAGCAACTCCCGTATCAGATGGCTCTCAAAGTTGGCACCTTGGTCAGCATGGATTCTTTCTGGAAAGCCATACACACAGAAGTACCGGTCCCACAACAGGCGAGCCACTTGCTTTGCAGACTGGTCATGACATGGGAAGGCATGGGCCATCTTTGTGAAGTGATCAGTAATCACCAACACATCCACACTCTTGCCACCTGCGTCTTCGGCAGACCAGAAGTCGATGCAAACCAGCTCCAGGGGTCGGGTGGTCTTGATGCTTTCAAGCGGGGCTCTTCCTTCAGGCTCAGGCGTCTTGCTGGCAACACAGCGCATGCAGCACCTCACGTACTCACGCACGTCTCTCTCCATGTCGATCCAGAAGAATCTTTGCCTGGCCAGGTAGAGTGTCCTGCCCTGACCCTGGTGACCTGCATCATCATGGACACCTTGCAGAATCTGCTCAAGGGAAGACGGGGTGACGTACTGGTGGCGCTTCTTGCCGGACAGTGGATCTTTGCACACACGGTATAAGACTCCATCCAAGATCTTCAACCTGTCCCACTGCTTCAGAGACTTCAGGGTTTGCAGCGTTTCTTTTGCCCTCTCTCGCCTTGACGGTCTCCTGCTGCGTGCGACATAGAGCAAGACGCGACACAACACAGGATCGTCTTGCTGCTTATCCTGAAGCTCTTTCAGAGTGAAGACAGGTAACGGACTCTGCCCAGGTGGTATTAGGCTCTGTATGTCTTGCGTCAGCCACGAGACAACCCTGTCTTTGGTGCCCGTGTTCCACTCAGTGTGGCCATTCAGCACAGCTGAAACTTCGTCAGCGGAGAGGGAGTGGCATGTCAGCTCATGAACAGCATGAACAGGTTCAACACCTTGGCGGTTGGCACTCAGGCGGAATGCATGCTGTACAACATTCTCCTTGACATGCTCTGCCTCTTCAAGTAGAGCTTCATACGGCTCACTCACCAATCTCTCACTGACACGGCTGGGGACAAAGGGCTGACGGCTCAGGGCATCGGCTACCACATTCTTGCTGCCAGGGATGTACTGTATGCTGAAGTCGTATGGTGCCAGCTTTGCAACCCACCTCTGTTCACACGCATCGAGTTTCGGCTTCGTCAAGATGTAGGTTAACGGGTTGTTGTCGGTCCACACAGAGAAACTGTGTCCTTTCAGCCAATGACTGAACTTATCACAGACAGACCATTTGAGGGCCAGAAACTCCAGACGGTGAGCAGGGTAGTTACTCTGAGCACGGGTGAGCGCTTTACTAGCAAAGGCGATGGGACGGGCCTTTTCTTCACCCTGGGGAACCTGGGACAGCACAGCACCAAGACCATCGAGTGACGCGTCTGTGGACAGAATGAATGGACGGCTGAAGTCTGGATGTGCCAGTATGACAGTTTCAAGCAGGGCGGTCTTAAGCTGCTGAAATGTGGCACGATGTTCATCCTTCCAGTCTTCAGGGCGAAGTCTCTTAAAGCCACGAGCAGCTCTACCATTGGACTTTATTCCCCTGGGAGCAGCAGTCAGTGTGAACAGTGGCTTGGCAACACTGGAGCAGTTCTGGATGAACCTCTGGTAGTACATGACCATACCGAGAAATGACTTGATCTTCCTCTGAGAAGGCGTGACTCCATCCTCCATCATAAGATCAGCCTCTCTCATTGCGGTGATGGCCTTGACTTTATCAGGATCCGTTGATACTCCAGTCTCGTCCACAATGTGGCCTAAAAACTTCACGCTCCGTCTCAACAGGTGACACTTCTTTGGAGCCAGTTTCAGCCCATGAGCACTGAGCCTACTGAAGACGAGTTCCAGCCTCTTCAGAGCTTCACTCTCATTGGGTGCAAAGACTAGGACGTCGTCAAGGTAGCAGAGCAGTGAGAGAAAGTTCTGATCACCGAAGATGTTTGTCATCAGACGCATGAAGCTTGCAGGACTGTTGCATAGACCTTGAGGTAGCCTGTTGAACTCAAACAGCCCCATGGGAGTTGTGAAGGCGGTGAACTTTTTATCCTCCTCTGCCATCTCGATGTTGTAAAATCCAGAGGTGAGGTCCATGGCACTGAATATGGCATTTCCTCCCAAAGCAGCTAGACAGTCTGCCTGATGGGGCAACGGGTGGGCGTCTTTCGTGGTCCGTGCATTAAGCCACCTGTAGTCCACACAGATGCGCAGGTCTCCACTCTTCTTCCACACCATCACTACAGGGGATGCATACTCACTGGATGACTTGCGGATGATCTCCCGCTCCTCCATTTCCGTGAGCACTTCCCTGAGCTTATGGTAGTGAGCTGGAGGAACACGACGGTAGGGCAGTCTGAATGGACGGTCATCAGAGAGGTGAATACGGTGTGAGAAATCCCTTGCTTTGCCACAGTCTAACTTGTCCTTTGAGAAGACGCTCTCATACTTGTGAATCAGCTGCACTAGCTGGCCCTTCCAATAGGGTGAAACTTCACAGGCGTCGACATCAAGATCGCTCAGGCCGAGATGCTTCAGACTGTCTGAGAAACAGCGTGTTGGAGTGGCAGTACCCTCTGCAGAGATGACCGTCTGGCTGTGCACCCTGAATTCCTCCTGATCTGCCTGATGTGAGTCAACATCGAGATCTTCGAGAGCAATGCACGGAAATACATCAGCCACTTTTGAGTTTCTCCGGAGGGTGACCGGTCTGTCGCCAGGATTCAAGATCTTAACTGGCAACCATCCATCTGCAGACATGGACGCCACAACTCTGCCAACAATGATGTTCTTCTTGTGAGTCTGTGATCTCGGCGGCTCAACAAGGACGGCACTTCCCACGGACACCGGTGCAGTGGAGGGCAGCTTTCCCCACACAAGGTGTTCATGGTGAGGCAACAGGGTAACAGACTGGGCAAGCTTGAGAGTTCCGACAACATCTGGCATCTGACTACCTTTCCATCTGTGAAGTCCAGACAGCATGTTTAGGAACTGCTCTATTTCAGGCTCTCCTGAGCTCTCTGGATGACTGAGAACACGCCAGTAGCTGGGAGTCTTTTTAAGCTGACTGAGGATGTGTTTGATGACGTTGGTTCCAAGAATCATTAGGTCTTTCTGTCCAGGCACAAGTATCGTGGGGACGATCACTGCTTGACTATACACCTCCATTTCAAGTTGGTATATGCACTTAGGCTGGACCTGGACACCGCCACACCCGACAAGAACAATGTTAGACTGCTTTTCACTGAGTTCAAGTTCAACACCAGCATTTCTCAGCAACTGTTCAGCTTCTTCATTCATGGTGCACGCCATAGACCCACTGTCTAGAAGAGCTTGAAAAGTTACTCCTTTGATGGAAACATCAGTGTAAAACAGGCTATCAGCTTTTTCCAGCTTGACGACATTTTGAAATATGACAGAATTCTTGTCAGAAAAAGATTTACAACTTTCCTCATACAGTGACACATCATCTTGAAAGCTGAGGGTTTGCTGGTTAACACCCACATTGTCCCCTCTCAAATGTGAGTGAGCTAGTTTCCCTGGTTCTGTGAGCCAGCAGTGGGGTGAGGGACGGACTGAAGAGCACTAGGACAGTCTTTACGCTGGTGGCCCACATCAAGGCAGAGCAAACACCGTTTCTCTCTCATGCAGTGTGAACGTGTGGAGTGTGACGCATTGCCACAGAGACGGCAGGGTGATGGGCGACCCCAAGATGACTGAACAGGTCTAGGAGGGTTTTGTGGGGGCTGACTGGTACGCTCAAGCACTCTCTCCAGCATACTGAGAACTCTCTCCAGTGTGTTTGAATCAGGTGTGACACTCTCACTTTTCAAAGGAGCTCTGTTGGACATGCACGCAGCAGCGTTGACAGCAGCACAGTCTATGTCACTCACTGGGTCACTGGGATGAAGGGAAGCAGCTGAGACTTGAAAGGCCCGGGGTTTGGCCACACTAGAAGCCCTACGTGACTGACTCTCTCTCTGGTGCTCATCTATAGCCTCTTGAACCTCAAGCATTGACCACTTGCTGGTGGGCTTACACTTGAAAACACTTGCAAGGTCAGGATCTGGACAGTTGCGAATGAACACCATGGCTATCTCACTGCTCATATTCTCCATCTTGCTGCCATTGTTCTGTAAGTGCTTGTTGGCGTGTTCAGCTAAAGTGTTCAGACGGACCCAGTAATCTACAGGACTCTCTCTGTTGTTAGGTCGTGCAGCATAGAAGTCAGCGAGTGGCAGACATGATCCAGGAGACTCACTAAAGTACTGTTTCAGCATGTCATAGATGGACTCAGGACGGACAGGTGTGTTGGATGGGGAGCTACTCTTCAGTGCCACTTTAACGATGTTCTTAGCTCTACCCAGGAGATGGCTCAGGATTGTGTCTACCCTCTCAGACTCTGGACAGCTACTCTTCTTCAAGTACAGCTCCATGATCTCAATCCACTCCTGAACAGCATACTTGTCACTGTCATCACCTCTAAACATGGGCGGCTCTTTAACATCTGACCTGACTATTACACTGACCTTAGGTAATTCTAGGGAGGTGTTGTGGGTGTCAAGCCTACATGCATCTTCACTAGTGGGATGGTGTACTGTGTGAGATGTGGACTGATTGGCTAATAACCTGCTTGCAATGGATTCACCTATCTGGCTTCCAAGCTCACCTATAAGGTCACGTAAATGCTGTGTGACGGCAACATCATTAGCAGCGGGGGTGGAGTGCATAGGCATGTGGGGCTCACGGTCATCTACATCAAATGTCACCCTGGGTTTACACACTGTAGACTCATCAGACTTATACAAAGCCCTACCCCTGCCTCTACCCCTACCCCTCCCAACAGTGGGGGTGGCGAGAAAGAAATCACCTCTACCTCTACAAGCCATAGTTGTCTGCGTTGTGTTATTTTCTGCGTTGTGTAAAAAAAAATTAAGTGAAAAATTAAAATAAAATGATTAAAACCAAAAAAATGTTGTGTGAGTGATCATTGAGTTGCATATGAGAGTGTGCATATAGCCCAGAAAAATGTCCATAAAAGGTCACTTAGCAATCTGCTGAAAGGATCCTTTGGCCTCACGGCGATATCTCAGGTAACACAAGCTCACTGCTTGACCCCGGCGATCGGCTGCGGCTGACCAGATGGATCCGAAGTCACGGCACCAGTTGTAGCAGATATGAAATGTGTAAAGAGGAAATAAGCTAATAGAGGATTAGTAACCCCTGCAGGTACCTAGTTGGACAACATAATGGGCACTGAACCAAGAAAACCTCAACCAGGACAGATATACCAAGAAAAAGTTTATTTTACAATTTTATATTGTTAACAATGGCTAAAACCCATGAGGGGGCAGAAGCATGACTCTTAACTGGTGGTAGGATGGGCTAAAGTGCAATGTGCAGAATATTAAATAAACAAAATAAATATTACACTCTTAACAAGCTGCATAGGAACAGGCTGGTCACATAATTGGCAATAAATAGACAAGGTAAGTTCATACGTGTAACAAGAGCAATAGATAATGCATTTCATCAACACTATAAATCACACAGTAAAACACACTCCCAAAAGTTTGTATAAATCACTACAGTACTTGTGCAAAACACAGCAAACCAGGGCCAAATAGATCACCCTCAATATTCCTACTTCAGCAGGCAAGTAAGGTAACATTAAAGCTATACACTATGAGTCGCCCCACCCCCTCGTACATCCACACAAAGGCATTCACACAAAAAGTTACTTCGGGGGAGCAGCAACGTTAACGAACTCCCCCGCGAGAGAATGTAGCCTCCAAAGACACACACACACAAAACACAGATGACTGCTGGCCTCTTCGCCACTGCTGCCGGACGTGGGGTTGAGAAACAATCAAAGCAGACCCGCGATCGCACAACCAACGCTCAGCCTCCCAACACGCAAACACTTACCCCTATTTTGGATTCTCTCGTAGCAGGCGGAAAAGTTTACCCACGTCCCGGCACGGCAGCCCCTGGCTTAGAGCTCAGCAGTCGCGTTCTGTCCCTGACCACATTAAAACCAAACAAAAACCCTTTATATCACTTCGTCTTCCATGAACACACACATTATCTCATTATTAGGGGATATGATACAGGTGTGCTGCAGCCGCTCCATGGCTCAGCGTGGCAGGACCCCGCCCCCAAGGCAGAGCGTAAACTAAACCCGCTTACAAATGGGCAGGATGAAGGATGCACACTGACACAAGGATGATGGGGAATCTGTGATGTTTACTGAGACAAGAATGGGGCATTTAGGTTCACGCGCACACACAGGCAGGCTCTCACTCTCCCATTCCCCAAACAGCATACAAATAGCAACTCCATGTTTACATTCATTACAAGAATAATCATGTAACAAAATAATCTCAATACATATAATAAATAGATCATGGGTAACATACAGTACAGTTTGTTACAGTAAGAATAAGGTAGCATTACATTCAAAACATTAGATCTCACGTTACTTTAAAAAAGGTTCGTTATGACCGTTTCGTACCTGAGACAAGAATGGGGCATTTAGGTTCACGCGCACACACAGGCAGGCTCTCACTCTCCCATTCCTACACACAGTAACGGCAAATACTACGTTAACGTTTATAACTGTACAACTATTCAATGACTTCAAAACTTCGTTTAAACAATTACATTCAATACATTAGTGTATAAACAGTACTTGGAAAGGGTATTACGAGGGTTTCATTCATAGAAAAGCAGGGATAACTTTATATCAAGGGTTTGTTGTTTACATTAAATGACGTTAAAGAAGATAAGACTACGTGGCTAAAGTTACAGATTTCTCTTAAAAGTTCGCTAAGATAAAGTTACAAATCATCATAAAATAGTCATAAGACATCAAGCTATAGAATTCAAGTGGTTTTCATAGAAGAACTACATTCTGATATAAATAATTAATGGCATTTCAACGGGAGGGAAAAGTTTAGCGTCTTACCCCAAACAGCATACAAATAGCAACTGGGGAAGACCGTAAACAAACACTGGTTGCTTAGCAACATGACGTTGTGCAAATGTACGTAATATTAATATTATAAATATTTTTATTCATATAACTAGTAAGAAATAGCAAAGATTTGAAGAAATTCACAAACAAAAATAAATAAAATAATAAATAAAATATTTCACCGCTACAAACTAACACATCAGAGTTGTTATTTCTCACTTCCTCCACTGCAAATCTGCTAAATCTCATTTAGCGTTCACTGATATCCCACATACTTACCTTTCATTTTACTTGTCATTTGTCAACCTCTTTGTAGGTCACTCCAGCATGCTCAGACTATGGAGGGCTAATCATGCAGCACTTGCCACAAATAATCTAAGAGCCCATTAGGCTGTTAAGGACATATAAAGTGATAGTTAGACAGGTCATTTGCTGGAAAAATTAGGCCTAGTTTCCTGTCAAAGTTTTCTCTGTGGATTCCTGATCAGAAGGCCTATTAAAAGAGATTAAGACTTGGGGCCATCTCAAATTTTGCCCCAAATCCAATATGGCCGACATTTTCCAAAATGGCGTATTTTCATACAGTTTCAGCCATTCTGGAAGGCCATAATCATTAAAGATGATCTCTTTTCCACAAAATACTGTCATATTCCTTCAAAGACAAGTTAACAAAGGTTGACTAAACAAAAAAATATATAAATAAAAATTACCCCTTTAAAATATATCTAGAAAATTGGTCAAAATTGGTAGAATTTCGTATTTTGGCATCATTCAACATTATGATTAGTCCTTTTTCACAGAACACTTGTTTTATTCCACCAAATATGTTTCTGCCTGATCAGAAGGCTTATTAAAAGACATTAAGACTTGGGGCCACCTCAAATTTTGCCAAAAATCCAATATGGCCGACATTTTCCAAAATGGCATATTTTCATACAGTTTCAGCCATTCTTGAAAGCCATAATCATAATGAAATTGAATTTCACATTTTGGCCTCATTTATCATTATAATGATGATGTTCTATTCCACTGAATATGTATCTGCAAAGGTTCATTAAACAAGGAAAACTGAAGATAAGAATTATCACTTTAAAACTAATTAGGAAAATTGCTCCAAAATTGTTTGAATTTCACATTTTCACATCGTTAGGGGGTATAATGACCTCTCTGTCACAAACACATGTCCTATAGAGTGGCAGCATCATTTGGCGTCAGTCCACCATTTCCAAACTTAGAAACAAGTTCCATGAGACTGCGGAAGTCAAAGACAGACCAAGAAGTGGCTGTCTTAGGAAGAGAACACCCCAAGAAGACTGATGGTTCCTCACTTCTGCTGCACTAAGGAACTGTAGGTTAACTGCGAGAGACTTACAAGATTTTCTAAACTGTGTAAAAACCAGCTGTCACTACAGACTGTGAGGAACATATGGATCTCCCACACACTAATAAAGGCTCTGTGTAAGGGTATAGCAAGCCAACATGTTTTTTTTGTGTGTGTCTGTGCAATCTTCAATTAGCCTGACATAGCCCACCCACAATCCAAATGTTCATCCGTATTCATGGTCTGGGGGCAGTCTTCTGGGGTGGGTTTACATCGGTAGAGAGACAACCGACCAATAAGCGAAGCTGATTAGACGAGCTGTCAAATCATTTCAAACCAGAACTGAATGCCCTCCCCCTAGCCTGGCGATGCCATCTTACGTACCTCCACTAAACAATTTTATCTCCATACTTAGCCTGGCCCAAGCCCCACTAGCTCCCTTTCCCTCGGTTGCTCTACGGTTTTGCCAATCAACACACAGTTTAGAGCGAAGTCTCAGAACTTTGTAGTCCTACAGCATAGGAACGCGTTTGCTATTCTCCCCCTACTTTCGAATTACATTCATAAAATTGGTACATGACATTAACATCCATGATCTTGGGGATTTATTACCACTACGATGTCAAAATAGATCAGAACTTGCCAGAGATCTGTTATTACTGAACGCATTGAATTGCATTGGGCCAGACTGTATAACATAGTCAACAGCTCTCACCCAGGCTACTGCCCCCGCCCTATAATCACGTCAGGTTAAAGAACCTCCAGACTATGAATATGGATGAACAGCAGTATTATGGAAGGGCTATGTCAGGCTAATCTTCAATGCTCCAAGCAACAAAGGCTATACCAACAGAACAGGCCATTTTGAATTATGTTGTTGTTCGCCTTCATGTTAAGGGACAATATAATAGGCTAATAGTAATTAGTCATACTCTGATCCTTTTCTAAAATGTTGGTAGCAAGAATTGATCAATAAATCAGACCTAAAGCTTGATCGCTTCATGTGTACCTCTCTCGACATTAACTCCAAAAAAGTCCTGTGTAACCTATGTAAACATGCAGGATAATGACCATTTTTTTTGTCATCAATCTTCAATTATTATGACCTTCCAATGGCTGAAACTATGTGATCCACCATCTCAGAAAATGGTGGCCATTTTGTCTTTTAGGCAACTCTTTACGTGGCCCCAAGAAGAAGATTTTGAAAAGCATTTTGAGTTGCAGAACTCAAATTTGGGCAAAATGGGTTAGCCTGTCAATTTTCAATTTCATTTTTTATTTTCAATTGGTTTAGTTAACCTTTGCAGATACATATTTGGTGGAATAAAACAAGACTTAAGTGAAAAAAAGAATCATTATAATCAGGGGTTAAAGTGGGGGGGATGCGGGGAATGCGGGGGTACGCAGTACCGGCACCTCAGATAAATGAACAATATGAGCCTATTCTTCTTCTATACATTTTTCTTTGTTTGTGCCGACACAAAATATGAGAGTTCCCCCTCCTGCCAAATCCCACTTTAACCACTGATTATAATGTTAACTGATGCCAAAATGTGAAATTCTACCAATTTTCTTGATACATTTTAAGGGGGTCATTTTTATTTAGATATTTTTCTGTTTAGTCATAGTCAACCTTTGTCAACAAAATATTACAGTATTTCTGCGGAAAAGTGATCATCTTTAATGATTATGGCCCTCCAGAATGGCTGAAACTGTATGAAAATACGCTTGGAAAATGTCTGGCATTTGGATTTTGGGCAAAATTTGAGGTGGCCTCAAATCTTAATCTCTTTTAATAGGCCTTCTGATCAGCAGATACATATCCAGTGGAATAAAACAGCTGTTCTGTGAAAAAGGAGTCATTATAGTGTTGAATGATGCCAAAATGCGGAATTCTATCAATTTTGACCAATTTCCATGATATATTTTAAGGGGTAATTTTTATTTATATATTTTTTTGCGTAACCAACCTTTGTTAACATGTCTTTGAAGGAATATGACAGTATTTTGTGGAAAAGAGACCATCTTTAATGATTATGGCCTTCCAAAATGGCTGAAACTGTATGAAAATACGCCATTTTGGAAAATGTCGGCCATATTGGATTTTGGGCAAGATTTGAGGTGGCCCCAAGTCTTAATCTCTTTTAATAGGCCTTCTGATACATATTCAGTGGAAAAAAACAGGTTTTCTGTGAAAAAGGAGTCATTATAATGTCGAATGATGCCAAAATGCGAAATTCTACCAATTTTGACCTATTTCTTTGATATGTTTTAAGGGGGTAGTTTTTATTAACAATTTTTTTGCTTAGTCAACCTTTGCTAACATGTCTTTGAAGGAATATGAAAGTATTTTGTGGAAAAGAGACCATCTTTAACAATTATGGCCTTCCAAAATGGCTGAAACTGTATCAAAATACGCCATTTTGGAAAATGTCGGCCATATTGGATTTTGGGCAAAATTTGAGGTGGCCCCAAGTCTTAATCTCTTTTAATAGGCCTTCTGATCTGGAATCCACAGAGAAAACTTTGACAGGAAACTAGGCCTAATTTTTCCAGCAAATGACCTGTCTAAGTAGTAGGCCATCGTTTCTGTAATCGTTACATACAGATGTAAATATTATGTTCGCAAAGCAATTATCTAAAGCCAAGCTGAAACGTACCATAAATATTCCAAAATGAAGAATCCAGTTCATTTTTTTAATGTACATATTTACACTATCCTTTTTATCAATTTGTTTTGATACCATATTCAAATGACTTTTCATAACATTTAATCACAACAAGGGTGGATGCAAGTTTTATTCCCACCAGCCATCCAAGATATGCACTGTACAGTTGTGGGTGAGTAGTGGGAAACCTCCTCAAAACTAGAAAAGGAGCGGAGAGCAGGGATGAATGAAACATTGTGATTTTCTCAGAGTGTAACAAAGATAGACAGGCTTGTTTGGGTCACATCTTAGTACATTATTGCCTCCATATGACTGTCAGATATCATTTGGTTACATTTCTAATCATGGAGTCACAGACGATAACCGTTTTTTGATGGTCCAAAGTAAATTTATTAAACGGTTGATTTTTGAAAAAAACTATTATTCATAAAATTTTTCAACTTTAAGCTTGTTCAGTAGCACAATTCCTGCTCTTTCCAATCACAAACTTTCATTTACCCTGAGAGAAAAATGATGCAAGAAAGGCATCCAAGAAAAGTAAAAAAATAAATGAATATCATCAATACATAGCAGGTGGCATTGGTCTCTCTTCATTATTGTAGAAAGCATTCATCATATCAAAACAAACTGCTTGCAAGATGCAGAGGGGTAGGTTCATACAGACCTACTGTATGTAGAGGTAGGCTACTTTCCCAGTGTTGTGCAGCGCAGATCATAATAAAATTGGCTAAATTCACTTTCCTTTTTGAAGCAGACAAGTCGGTCTCTGCCAAAGGCTAAAGATGAGATTACTGGTTAAATTAACCATTGTTAATGAATTAATCTCCCCAATTAAAACAGGCTAAATGTACTTTTCCAAAATGTACAGATTGCCAGTCCGCCCCTACTGTATGTAAAGGGTGATGAAATGAGCAGAAGGAAGAAAATGGCCAGGCTAATATAATAAGGCATTTTGTTTGGTGCTCTACAAAAAAATTGTTATGTGAAAGCCTGAATTAATTGACATAGTATGCATGACTACATGCAAAAGACTCCATATCTATCCGTAGCCTCCAAGGTGGTTTTCTAACAGCAAAGACTGTATTATGTGATAACAGCATCAGGTAAATGTTTGAGTACTTAGCTGAAACCTTTGTCCAAAATCATATTAAGATTACAATTTAGAGCACTATAACATTACACTGTTAACAAAGCCACAATTGTCAGCTGTAGTTACACCTTTATCTAAAATGATAAAGAAAGCTAAAACAACTCCATTATAATGGTTACATTTTATTGGGGGTGATGTATGTTGATGATGATAGTACATATGTAAATATTTATTGCTGGTCAATGGACTTTAACCTTGCACTGTTGCACCATTGGACTTATTGGCACTACTACCATAGAAACACACCTCATACTGGAACATATTACATTAACAATCCCCAGCACACTAATGCGAATCTCTATCTCTTTTGCCTTAAGTATTGGATTCTATTGTCTTTTTGCATAGTAATGTTAACTTATTGTTATGTTCACCTTAAAGGGGAAATCCGGTCAAATTTCAACAAGAGCTTTATTGCTCAAGCTACTTGAGATTAGCAAATACTGAAGACGCAAGACATTTTGGTCCAACCATATAGGTTTCCTTGAACAGAGAATAAGCCCTGACAGTTAACCCAATGGGGCAAGTTTTCAAAACTGTTTTCAACATCTAAACATGCACCAAATGTCACCCCAAAGCAAACATCATCAGACACATTACAACACACCTCTCTAGTGTTTATGACTACAAATGTCTAACAAAGTGGTTAAAATTGTGTTTTTATACAGTGCTCAAACAATGGGCTGCTTGCATAAGCACACAGTTTTAACCACTTTTCCAGCCATTTGTTGCCATAGACAATACAGTTCTGTGTTGTAATGTGTGTGATGATGTTGCATAACTTTTGGGTGATATCTGGAGCATATTTAAATGCTGTAAACACAGTTTTGAGAACTTGCCCCATTGAGTTAACTGTCAGGGCTTATTCTCTGTTCAAGGAAACCTATATGGTTGGACCAAAATGTCTTGCGTCTTCAGTATTTGCTAATCTCAAGTAGCTTGAGCAATAGAGCTCTTGTTGAAATTTGACCGGATTTCCCTTTAAGTGCATTGTATGTTGTGTGTGGTGTCTTAAAGCTGCTGGGACCTTGAATTTGCCCTTGAGGATCATTATCTATCTATCTATATATCTATCTATATGTAAAAATAATTGAATATTTACTTTCATATCAAATATTTATCTTTCTTATCATGTCCCATCCATCTTTTCTTTCATTTTCTCATCATGTGGCTAGTCTGTTTCATCATCTTGTCATGGTATTGCTGCACCATCTGCAGCTCCTGTTTGAGGTTGATCCACATTTTCTCCAGAGTCTTCCTGGGCTGTGCTATACGTAATTTCTTCTATGTCCTCTCCATGTTGCTGGTTTACCTGCGCTGTGTTTTGCATCACTTCTTCTATGTCCTCTCCATGTTGCTGGTTTCCCTGCGCTGTGTTTTGCATCACTTCTTCTATGTCCTCTCCATGTTGCTGGTTTCCCTGCGCTGTGTTTTGCATCACTTCTTCTATGTCCTCTCCATGTTGCTGGTTTCCCTGCGCTGTGTTTTGCATCACTTCTTCTATGTCCTCTCCATGTTGCTGGTTTCCCTGCGCTGTGTTTTGCATCACTTCTTCTATTTCCTCTTTATTTTGCTGGTCCTTTCTTTTTACAAACTTCTCATGTTTCTGTTCCGCCAGCTGCATTTCCTTTTTTAAACTGACCATCAACTCCTCATGTTGTCTGGCCTGCTGAGCTTGAGCGTCTTCATGTATCCTCTTGGTTTCCTCTATTTCAAACTGTAGCCTTTCAATTTGCATTTTATGATCTTTCTCCATCATCTCTCTTTGCTCTCTCATCTTGGTCTCCAACGTCTTCTCAAGCTCATTTTCTTGATGTTTCCTGTCTTCCTTGTGCTTCTCCTCTATCAATTTAATCTTCATGTCAAAACTCTCCTTGTCTGCCTTCAGCTTTTCTTCCTGCCTCTGTCTTTCTTCCTTTTCTGCATTTGTCTTCTGTTCCAAGAGGGTGGCCTTTTCTCTCTCCTCTGATGATACAGAAAGAAAATCAAGGAAAATAAAAATGCTGGAAAGAGCAGACTAGAATGGTTTGTATGGTAAATGTTGCCACTTCAGAAAATAAACTGAAACTGTTGGCAACAAGGTTACAGAACCAGAGGGACCTAAAACAGACTTTTAAGATTTGTGTCTCTCATATCTTACATCACAATCAGACCATTTTTGTACTTTCCCTTCCGCTAATGCAAGTTGAATGCTCAGAGGTAACTAGAAGTATTTTTGGCAAAAATAAAATTGGAGGGCCTTTGACTTTCAAAACTCAATCAGGCTCTAGTTTAAATTTTCATAAAAAAAATACCCTACAATGGAGACTTAACACTAGTTATGGTCCTGAGCTCTGGTAGAGCGACTGAAGAATTCCACAAGAAAAAAAGGACAAAGAACAATCAGAACAAAGAATGTCAGAAAGCCACTCGGAAAAAAGTTAGAAAGCAATGAGGGATAGAAACATATAATAGGCTTTAAAATAGTGGTGGGCATAGATCAATTTTTGTTTTAATCTCACAGTAAATTTTAAATTAATCTAAATTAAAATGGCTCATTTGAATTATTCCGAAGGCATTTATAATTTCCGTGTGCTGCTTAAATAATGACTTAAAGTAAGTCTGAGAGTGGGTGGCACATTAGTAACAATATTATTTGGATGGTGTTTGTGGCTCCAGTTTTACAAAAAAAAAAAAAACAACAAAAAAAAAACACTATGTTGTACTGTTTTGATTTATTTATGACTGTTTTTAAACTTACAACTGTCTGAGATTATAAGATGAATGTGACACAATAAGCCTACTTTAAGGGTGCATTCTACTTTTCTATTTTGTTTTTCTTTTATGCATTTCATTCATATCTGCCCATAACGACTTATTTTGATTTCTGAAAGTTGGCAACCCTAACCAAGAATAGACCTACCAGCAGGCTAATCTTAGCATACTATATCCTACTACTTCAATTTTCGGACAACGTCTGTATTGGGGCGATTGGTGATCCAGAACACCATCTGTGACCACATTGTCTTGGCAGAGGTCTGCGCTCTCTGAGCGCTTTTCTAGTTGGTAATGCAAAACCCGGAGCGGATTCCCTGCGTTATGCATTCGCTATTCCATGAGGGCTCATACATTCACTGCTTGTTATATTGTGTACATGTGCTTACGGAGGTCAATGCTATTGCTATTATGGGTCAAAAGCTATACATCTCTCCTCTATTTTGTATTCTGGGTATAGACTACCCCCCCAGATATCTCTGCTAACTAACTGATACTAACTGATTATGCGGGTGGATTGGAGAGAATAGTTGGTGGTGGAAGTGGTTGCTAGGCTGTTACTAGGGTACTTGATTTGGTTAGGTTGTTGCTAGGAGAGCAAGCATAATTTCCATGATCTCCCATACAATAAATGTCCAACAACCAAACTGGACGATGAGCAGAAAAGGCCTTTTAAAACAGTCAAACCAGTCCTAATGTCCTCCCTTGGGTCTACCTCCTAACACTTTACTGGCATTAATCGGCCAATCAGAGTGTAAATTCATTCCAGTTTAAGAGGAACTATGCAAGGCCAGCCTTTACTTTCGGTCTGTGCTCACATTTTTCATCACAGAGCTGTCTCATGCAAGCATTCGTTTCCCCATAGCTTCTTAAAAACATTGATGACAACAACTTTGTTGGTTGCACCTCTATTGCCCATTACCAATCAAGTTTTCATACAGTATCCGTTTGGAAAACAGACCCAAGAACCGGCCGTTGTGCGCCTTCATTTCCTTGGTTTGTGTTTGTATTTTTATCAATAGAGCTCCCACTACAGCTCCGCAAGACTGCGCCATCGGTCTGCCGCCCGAATCTTGTATATTTCCTATCTCCACCCAGAGGACCTTGAGCGAGGTGAAACAGCCATCAATCGACCCAAAAAGTGTTGTAGGACCAACTTAACCGACTAAACTTAACCGAATATCAAATTCTCTGATATTCCCTGACCTTGCATGCAAAATTACACAAATTTAATCCCCTGTCTGGAACAGCCTTATTTGATATTCCCTGATATTCCAACTAGGTTAAAAATGTTGGTTGCTTTGTTGCTAGAATGCAACTGTAGAGGTGGTTCTAGGTTGTTGCTAGGATAGGTATGAAGGTTGCTTGGGAAAATAGTTGAGTAAATTAAATAGTTAAATATTCAACAGTGAATTCTTGTTGTGAGAACTTTAATTTTGAAACAGTTGATTGGGGAGGGGGGACTGTGGAAGTGGTAGCTAAGCTGTTAGGGTTTAGCGGTATAATATAAGCAGAAATGTATTGTTATGGTTAAAAATAGATACAAAGTACTTATAATCAAAGAATGAAGTATAATATATGCTTACTTTCAGCGTGTCCTTTTGAAGCTTTTGGCCCTTTTCCACTGACGTACCAGCTTGGCTCAGCTGGACTCAACTCAGTTTGGTACAGTATGTTTTGTTTTTTCCACTGAATGGATGTACCGTTCAATGAAACTGTTTAATATAAATATAATAAAGGATGACTATTATACAGTCAACTATAATGTCAGTCCTTGACTATGGTGATATTTTGTACATGCATGCAGCCTCCGCCACTTTGAAATTGCTTGATAGGGTTTACCACAGTGCCTTAAGATTCATTACTGGTGATAGTTTTAGAACTCACCACTGCAAGCTTTACCAGAATGTGGGGTGGTCTTCTCTTTATTACAGGAGAGAAAGACACTGTCTCCTCTTCATCTATAAGGCACTACAGGGAAATTTACCACCCTATCGCACCTCACTTTTGAAAATTAATTGCAATCCACATAACACACGCTCCCAGGTATATCTTTCACTAGAAAGTCCTACAGTTAAGTCAGAAATTGGCAAGATAGCTTTTCAGTTATATGCCTCCACAAAGTGGAACAAGCTACAAGAACTTTTAAAATTAGAACATCTTGTAGCAGGAGGCAGGTTTAGGGCCTTAATGGATGATGTGTGTAAACCTATTGTACAGTGTTCTTGCTTTAAGTAGTTTGTAGTTTTTATTATTATTGTTGTTGTTTGTTTTGTTAGTTTTTTGTGTGTGAAATCTGTATTATTACTTAGTTTATTTTGTCTTATTTTTATGATTGTTATTTCCTATCAGGGCATTGCTGTAAAAGAGCCTAGAGCTCAGTCAAGTTCCCCTGAATAAAGAATGGTTGATGATGAATATAGTGATAATGGAGTAAACCATGATAGTGTCACCGACATGGAAAAGTCTGTAACAACAATCGCTACAATGAATTTAATAAAACGGAATATGTTTCATCTCACAGGATTCCTATTCCAGATCAGACATAGAATTCCTGGTGATACACATTAACAAAATCCCCCTGATATTCCCTGACTTTGCATGCAAAATAATCTATTTCCCTGACGTCCCCTGTCTGGAACAGCCTTAATTGAAATTCCCTCATATTCCAGACTTCCCCAGACCCATGGGAACCCATGACTGTTTGCCACATAACAGGCACCTTTCTCTTAGCCTGACATAGCCCGACCATAATACTGCTGTTCATCCGTATTCATGGTCTGGAGGTTCTTTAACCTGGCGCGATTATACTGCGGGGGGAGGGCATTCATTTTTGGTTTGAAACAATTGGACAGCTTGTCTAATCAGCGTCGCTATTGGCCGGTAGACTCTCTACCGATATAAACACGCCCAAGAGGACCGTTCCCAGACCATGGATACGTATGAACATTCGTATTATGGGCGGGCTATGTCAGGCTACCTTTCTCTGGTGATGACATTATTCCCTTTGTCAGCGGTCATCCTAACACTGGCAGCTAACTACCAAAGGTCATACTTTGGCAAAGGTGGTACCAAATATAGTGCCAGGTACCAGAATTTAGTAGTGGAAAAGCAAAACCAAACTGAGTTGGTACCATACAGTCAGTGGAAAAGGGCCATTATTGTATCAATCACTGGGATACACTCAAATATATATAGAGCATACAGTACATCACACTGATCTACTTCATAGTGGAATCTTCAAAAACAAAATGTTTGTGTTTACAGAAATTAGTTGACACTCTTATCCAAGGTGCACATAAAGACTACAATGAAGAGCACTCAGCCAAAGTGGACAGTTGCAGTTAGACATTATGAAAAAATCCAAAAATATGTTTACTCTGAAGTAATGATATATTTTACTGCACTAAACATTTATTACTCTTCAAATTTTCCATTCTCTCTTCATGGTCTTCTGCCAGCTTCTGTTTTTCCAATGCATTGTCATGATCCATTTTTTTCAAAGTCTGTGCCATGTTTTGCTTCATTTCTTCCATTTTCTCTTCATGTAGCTGGGATACCTGTGCCATGTTTTGCTTCATTTCCTCCATGTTTTGATTAAGCTTCTGTTTTTCCATTGCATTGTCATGATCCATTTTTTTCAAAGTCTGTGCCATGTTTTGCTTCATTTCTTCCATTTTCTCTTCATGTAGCTGGGATACCTGAGCCATGTTTTTCTTCATTTCTTCTATTTTCTCTCCATGTTGCTGCTTTGCATGAGCCATGTGTTGCTTCATTTCTTCCATTTTCTCTTCATGTTGCTGGTTTATCTGAGCCATATTTTGCATCAGCTTCTGTTTTTCCATCTCATTGTCTTGATCCATTTTTTTCAAAGTTTGAGCCATGTTTTGCTTCATTTCTTCTATTTTCTCTTCATGTTGCTGCTTTGCATGAGCCATGTGTTGCTTCATTTCTTCCATTTTCTGTTCATGTTGCTGGTTTATCTGAGCCATATTTTGCATCAGCTTCTGTTTTTCCATCTCATTGTCTTGATCCATTTTTTTCAAAGTTTGAGCCATGTGTTGCTTCATTTTTTCCATTTTCTCTTCATGTTGCTGATTAATCTGAGCCATGTGTTGCTTAATTTCTTCCATTTTCTCTTCATGTTTCTGGTCCATACTTTTTATAATTTTCTCATGGTTTTGCTCCGCCAGCTGCATTTCCCTTTTTAAACTGGCCATCAACTCCTCATGTTGTCTGGCCTGCTGAGCTTGAGTTTCTTCATGTCTCCTCTTGCTTTCCTCTATTTCAAACTGTAGCCTCTCAGCTTGTATTTTATTATTTTTCTCTATCATCTCTCTTTCCTCTTTCATCTTGCTCTCTAAAATCTTCTCAAACTCCTCCTCTTGATGTTTTGATTCTTCCTTGTGCTTCTCATTTATTAGTTTAATATTCTCATCAAAACTCTCCTTGTCTGCCCTCATCTTTTCTTTCAGCCTCTGCCGCTCTTCCACTTCAGTTTTCATCTGCTGTTCCAAGATGCTAAACTTCTTTATTTCCTCTGGGGATTTAGAAAAGAAAAGGCCAATCAAAATGTGGGAAAGAGCTGACTAGACTACTGGTCACTTTGCCACAGTGGAGCTTATTGTTGCTCCTTCACACTATAAATTAGCACTTGCGGTGTCAAAAATGGCATTCACAGAGCCTGTTAATGGGAAGCCAGACAGAAATGCAGTATTTCTGTACAGCTCCATTGCACCCCATTCATCTTCCACCTACTCTTGCACGCCCTCTAGTTGCAGGACCACCTGGATGTACTCTGGGAGTGCACATTCTCTCACATTATTACCTCCGCCAAGGAGGTTATGTTTTCGGTCACTTTGGTTTGTCTGTCTGTCTGTCTGTCTGTCAGCAGGATAACTTGAAAAGTACAGCACGGATTTGGATGAAATGTTCGGACAATGTGTATATTGGGACAAGCAAGAACTGGCTCGATTTTGGTGGCAATCGATGATCTAGAACATGATCTGGAATTTATATTGTGTCTGTGACCACATTGCCTTGGCGGAGGTCTGCGCTCTCTGTACGCTTTTCTAGTTTAAATTATTTTAACTATTTTTATCTATTGGATTATGGTCATGACGTGACATGTACATTGGGTTGCATTTTGGGTATGAAATGGGCTATTTAAATATATTTTCCTTGCCATATCACAAAACTGCTTAAGAAGAGTTGTTTTTTTAATATGTACTTAAGCTATGCTTTTGTTTTGTTTTTTTCTAAACTAATTTTTGGTTGTTGACAACTCAATCATACTGTATATACAGTGGCCTACATTATTATTGACCCCTAGTAAAATTGCCTAAAAACACACATAAAGGCTGTTTTAAAAATAAACTGTGATCTGTGATTTTTGTATCATATAATAAAAATGCAGAGGAAAAATACAATCTTGACAAGGATAAAAAAAAAGAAAGAGGAACTATGCAACTCTCATAATTAACATGCTAAATTAAAGTTAGTTTAAGATTCATTGTAGTGGTTGTATAACACTTTACTCAGAGTGCGAATTACCCCATCATAATTGGGGGTTACATTATGTATATGTGTAAAGACTCCCGGTTGTATCTTGCCTTGCTCCTTCGTGTGGTGGAGATGCAGTATGGAATCCACCTGACATTTCGGTGGGCAGGGCTAAACTACTGCCAGTAAACCCTGTGCCATGGAGGCTATAAGTTTGTAGCTTGCCCAGAGTCCACCCTTTTGATGCTGCTTCTCCACAGTGCCACATAATTCCCAGTTCTACATCCTTTCCGGAACCACTCCCTAGTGACTTCCACTTTGTTAGCTAGTGAGCTTCGTTTTGAAGTGACACTTGCAAAGTGGAGGGCACTCTCATAGAAGGGGTTGATAACAGGGTTACATTTCGGATACTCTTGAAGGGAAAAGGAATTGACGTCAGAGTTGTTTTCAAAGAAATTACGAACATTGGATCATGGATTACACCAGCTGATTTATCCACTTGCTGAATAGGCAATGTCGAAAGTGAAAGTGCATTTGGCCTACACGCACCCTTCCCCTATATCTCTGAGAGACATCTGCGAGAGGGCACTTGACTTTCCCAGACGTGCCATGCAAATTAAATTGACTGATTTACCCAACATTAAATTTCCATGTATATCATGTTTAGGCCTACAAAATATATGAGATTGTTTGTCATTTCGGCTATAAACGTTTCAATTCCTCTGCAGAAAAGTTCACAACTTTCATTTCCATGATGCTGCATGCACTTTTGCCTCATTGCACCTTGTTGTAACTCAGTATTATTGCACTTCAGCAACATGCATACCTCAAGAACTTTTTGGAACACAGTCTAGAACCCCCATACTCAAGTAGCGGCGGGAAATCTGTTTTTTGGCCCTCGAGCAGTTTTGAAAAGTTTTACATTTTTATGTATTTTTATTATGATTTATGTATTTTTTTTTTTTTTTTTAAATCGCGCTGTCAGCTCTTATTTTGAAAACGCGTGCCCTGATCTCAAGAGGAGGCGTGGGGATTGCCTCCACAGCAACGATAAACAGATAGCAGTAATCCATCCGTGAACTCCAGTCAGCAACACGTTCACCGACCGGAGTCAAAATGGCATGCTCGAAATATCCACTCAGAAGAAAACTGGACAGCGAAAACCGCCAGTTCCAGACAGAGAAAGGTTTGCGTTCGTCCTACCACCATCCACACTCGCCCTCTGTGCTTAATATGCCAAGAAACTGTCGCGGCAATAAAAATGACACTATGAATCAAAACATAAGAACTTTGTCGTGACATTTCTGCAAAAGTCTGTGATCAGAATAACAAAATGAAATGCGGTTAAAGCCTCATATCAAACATGTGCATCAGTGTGGCCATCATACCATCGTTTTGGATAGGGTGCGCACATCCAAAGCCAGACAAAAGTGTCAGACTGTTCAAGACGGTAGGTCTGCACACTGCGGAATAAGCTCCAAAAATATAGTTACTTGAATTAAAACAGCAACGTGCATTCCGCTATTTATTCCGTTGGCTTAATTCACAGTGTGGAGACCTACAGTACCTTCTCATTAAAATGGCCAACACACCATTTTAGCCAATGATCCAAACATTGGTCCAGGACAAAAGAGGCCATTTCTCACATTAAGCTAAGAAATAAGAATTAGGTCTAGTTCTTGACACAGTTCCTGTTAACCAAAGCACAAGAAACTATTTGTTTTGGAAAGTTAACTTATCTTTTTTTTCAGTTAGGCTATTTATTTTAATTTATGCTTAAAAGTATATTATTTTTGTTATGAATAAAAAGGAAAAGTTATGTAAAAATATGTTATAAATACATAGGCCTATGTTATGATTATCATTCACGGCCTCAAAAAATGGCCCCTCGAAGTCACTGAAAAGATTATTTGTGGCCCCTCATAATTTCTATTTGAGTACCCCTGGTCTAGAATGTATACTCACAGTGTCGATGTTTGTTGCTGTTATTATGTTACTATCTACTGTTAGTGATCTCTTATCATGCTGATATTTTGATCAAATTGCACTTTATGTTCTACTGAGTTGTGAGTTTTAATACAATTATATATCTTAGTTATATGTCAAATTTTTAAAACATCAAATTTTAAAAACATCAAAATTTTGGAGTTAACACATTTTGGATAAACGCAATTTCAGTCTGCTTGCAAAGTACCGTTGCAGAGTTTGATTGACAATAAAGTTCGCTTTGACTTTGACTTTGACTTTAAGCTACAAAATGTAGGCACTAATAATAATAAAATACTCACCAAAATGCAGTTTTTCTGTCTCAGATAGTTTTGTATCAGTTTGTCTGATTAATTGAGATTCCGCCTGCTTACTCTCTACAAACTCCTTGAGGACCTCTTCAGCCTATGAAGACATACACATACAGAGAGAAAGCAAACATATTTGTGACATATATTGGTGACATATTTGGCTCAGTGATGAAGGTTTTATGAAAAGTGGTCATTCATCCTCTTCCCTGTAGTTACATATGTGGGTAAAAGCATTTTGGTCTGGCAATCCAAATTTTAGCTTTAGCTTAGCATAGGCACTGGAATGTAATGTAGCCAAAGAGTTGCTATCTGGCTACTTTACATTCCAGCACCTATGCTAAGCTAAAACGCATGCACTAGGGACAAAATGCTTTTACCCACATATGTAACTTCAGGGAAGAGGATGAATGATCAATTTTCATAAAAAGGTGAAATATTCCTTTAATTTCACCAATGTGTGAATCACATAAAACATAGAAACATAGAATCACATAAAACAATTCTTTCCAAGCCGGTCATATCCCATCTACATTAAAGACTGCTGTCATCAAGCCCCTACTGAAAAAGCCCACCCTGGATCCAGAAGTTCTTTCCAACTACAGGCCCATCTCTAATCTCCCATTCCTCTCTAAAATTCTGGAAAAACAGCTGCAGCACAACTCCACAACCATCTCAAGCGCAATAATCTGTTTGACAAGTTCCAGTCTGGTTTCCGCCCTGGCCATAGCACAGAAACAGCCTTGGTCAGGGTCACCAACGACCTACTGATGTCAGCAGACACTGGTTCTCCATCCCTCCTCATCCTACTGGACCTCACAGCTGCTTTTGATACGGTTGACCACAACATCCTCCTCCACCGCCTGCAATACACCATTGGACTATCAGAAACTGCTCTCAGCTGGTTCAAATCATATCTCACTGGCCGTACTGAACATGTTGCCCTGGGAGAGGCAAAATCAAACCCCCACAACGTCACCTGCGGTGTTCCACAGGGCTCTGTGCTGGGCCCCACACTCTTCTCACTATACATGCTCCCCTCGGTGATGTCATCAGCAGACATGGGGTTTCCTACCACTGTTACGCTGATGACACCCAGCTTTACCTAAGGACCACCCCCACTTCCTCTGTTCCCCTGCCAGCTTCAACACTGACCACCTGCCTGGAGGAGATTGAGGCGTGGATGAAGGTCAACTTCCTTCAACTAAATAGCACCAAAACTGAAGCCATCCTGGTTGGCACTCCCCATCAGCTCCGCTCTTCCTCCATCACCAGCATCACCTTCTCTGGCCAAAACATTCCCCTCTCCACTTCAGTCAAAAACCTAGGTGTCAGAATGGACCCACAGCTCACCTTTGACACCCACATCAATCACCTCTGTAAGACCTCCTTCTTCCATCTCAGAAACATTGCAAAACTCCGCCCAACCCTCAGCTTGCCAGACGCTGAGAAACTTGTCCACGCCTTTATCTCCTCCAGGCTGGATTACTGCAACGCACTCCTCATCGGGATTCCTGGCAAAAGCATCCAGCGACTGCAATACATCCAGAACAGCGCTGCCAGGATCCTGATGAGGGTGCGCAAACACGAGCACATCACCCCCATCCTGAAATCTCTCCACTGGCTCCCTGTTTCCCTCAGAATAGAATATAAGGTATCACTTCTCACCCACCAGTGCATCCATGGACAAGCCCCCACCTACCTCCAAGAACTTCTCACCCACCCACCCCCTCACATGCCTCTTCACGCATCCTCCGTTCAACAAACACTAACTCCCTCCTAACCCCAAGGACCAAGCTCCGGAGCATGGGTGACCGGGCCTTCGCCTCGGCTGCCCCAAGGCTGTGGAATGCCCTTCCGGACCACCTAAGGGCACCCCAGTCTGTTGATGCTTTTAAAAGACATTTGAAAACCCATCTTTTTAAAAAGCTTTTTCTTAAATGGACTGAATAGACATTCTTTTAATCCCTTTATTTCTATTCTTATTTTTATTTTTCATTTTTAACACTGTAGCACTTTGAGATTGCCTTAATATAAAGTGCATTACAAATAAAATTTATTATTATTATTATTATTATTATAACAATGCGGCCCACAAAGCACGCGGCCCAGATGCGGCCCGGACACGGCCCAGATGCGGCAGACGCGATTCATCACCTTTAAAACTAAAATATCGTCATCAGTCTCCAAAGCTTAATATATACCTTATAATTTGTAGAATATTAATAAATACATAATATGTCCCCAAACTACGTCAATTTAAGTGGCATTAATACATTAGGAAATATTTTTTAAGGGATTTTCCACTGTTCATTCTCTATGGCGATTCTAAGCAAGTACATGTAATTCCGGTTTTGGCCACCAGGGATTTTATGCTGTTGCGCAGCCTTTTTATTTATTTTTTTTAAGCCGGTTTGGTCTATTGATGCAGCATTTCCTCTTATGAAAACTGTACTTATATTAGAGTCCATACGTGTTTACATGTTATTTTAAAATTTTCTTTTAGCCTACCTGTTGGAGTGCAAAATAAGTTCTGTAACAGAACATTTAGGGATGAATAATTCACTTTAAAAACAAAGTTATGGTATTAAAATATTCTGTTGTAGTAATTTAAAAATGTAAATTTTGTAAATAAATACTCTGTAGCTATTGTTAACATGCAAAGTTATTATTAAAACAAAGCAAATATGCATTTTTTATCAATGTGTTGCGATTTGATTATTTGAAAATATTTGAAAAAGTTTGCGGCCCCGCTCAAGTTCTTGGATTCTAAATGTGGCCCCCTTGGAAAACTAATTGAATAGCCCTGGCCTATGTCTTATGTATGGTAGCCCGGAAGCATCCCCAGACATCCCACCTGCTCATCGTTCAATTCCAATGCCATATTGTTGGTATGCATGTTTTTACTTAATCAGCATAATGTGACCTCTTTTCTTACCACTACTACGTACCAGCTCTCAATCTTATACCTATACTTAGTATAGGTGCGTATAGGCTTACTTTCACCCCTGCTTGTAACAAAAAGGTTGACAGTTCGATCTAAATTATCAGTAGGTCTACTCTCCAGCATGCAGCCCACTGTACCAGGTCAGTATAGGTTACTTCACTGTGTGCTGTGTCTCACCAATTCCACGTGGGTTACTTATATTCTTATCAAAATATAAAGCCTGCATAGTTTTATATAAATTTCATGTATGTTACATGTACAGTATGTTTCATACACAAATCTATTATGTAATGTGTATATCTCATATACTGAAACTTAATGTTCCTTATAATTTACTTATTCAAATCAAATATATTGTGCGCTTCATTCATAGATGACTTAAATGAGAAATGGGCCACTTTTGTAGTATGTGCCATATAAGATTTAGATAGTCATATATGTTTCTGGCAGGAAAGGTTTTGATATGTTTTTTATATTAAACTTCTTATAAGTTTCATATAAATCTTTTTCATATGGGACCTCCAGACTCGACTACTGCAATGCTCTGTTCTCTGGTTGCAGTAATACCTGCATTAACAACCTACAGCTAATCCAAAATGCAGCAGCTTGAACACTCACTAGAACTAAGAAGTATGAATATATCTCCCCCATTCTTGCATCTCTACACTGGCTTCCTGTCAAAAGCCGAATTGACTTCAAAATCCTTCTCATGACATATAAGGCACTTAATGGCTTAGCTCCTGCATATTACAGATCTACTTGTTCCATACCATCCTGGAAGAACTCTGAGATCTCAAAATGCTGGTCTCCTTGAAAAAGTGACTATATCTAAAACTACAATTGGGAAAGAGCTTTTGCCTATCGGGCAACTCTCCTATGGAATTCTACTCCTCTCTACATTCGCAAAGTAAGCGGATATATATGCTTCAGACTACTGACTGTACGGATATTTTATTAGGCCCCAGGCCGATAGGCCGAGTCCATGAGGCACGGATCTGCCCAAGGTTTCTTCCTAAAAATGAATTATTAGTAAAGCGAAGGGAGTTTTTCCTTGCCCCTGTTACTCATGGATGCTTCCCGTACTGTCTGCCGCAAAACAATGCACTGTATTTGAGCGCTCTACAAATAAAATTGAAATCAATTTAATTGAACAGGAGACCTAATTTCCTCCATAAAGAATTCTAGGGTAGGTTGCATCCTTGTTTTGCCATGGTAAGACCCTAATGTTAAGTAGCTGGCTTTGTTCTTCTCAAATGTTCACTTCACCTTCCACTATTTTTGGACATAGAGGAGTGAGTCTTGATTTCCAAGCCATATTCTAGTTGAAATTGAGCATAATGCGCATTGAGAAATTTAGAAACATTTGGATTAAGATTTCACACGAGTGTTAATGTGTTAATCTTGCCACCACTAATTTTGATATTTTTTTTTATATACATACAGTATATAATACTTGTTTTAGCCTACTAAAAGCAGCTGCTTCACTACAGTGAAATTCAATGCACAACAGAGATGACACATTGATACATATATTCCAAATAGTAGAATACTTATATGTCCTGCTGATTATTCAAATTCCCAGGCTCATGCCCATCTACAGCAAATCAAGCAAATAATGAGTGAATGATCATGGATCTTTCCATTTCAATTTTGAGAAATGTTCCAATTGTAGGTGGGATTTTGCAAACTGTTTGGCTCAAAGTGCTGTCATTAAACAGGAAAGAATGAATGAATGATCATCTGAAGATGATGATTTAAGAAGAGACAAACAGATTTCTCACTACTGAACGCCTATAGATGCAGAATCAGCCATATCAGTGATAGGCTGTATTTTCATATGGAAAGAATTCTGTTTTGGCAATAACATTTTTACGGTGTGAATGCAAATAATTGTATTAAAAGCAAAACATACTGTATACATAGTTTTTGAAGGGGCACATACTGAATACAAAAAAATGTATTCTAGATTTATTCAAAAATTTTATTATTATTATTATTATTATTTTATCTAGATTTATTCAAAAACGTTGAAATTTTTAATGCTAAAAATAAATACTTGATGTTTATATAACCTTGACTTTGTCAGCAGTCTGTCCCTTGTATCTCTGCTTCAGTGTATCCATGTCCTCATTGTACTCTTTGTAACCACCAGGTTTAGAGTAGGACCCCATCTGGAGACGATTATTCATATCAGCAGACAGACTGGTCAGAATATCCTGGCACTTTTCCTTTGAAACCTCTTCATTCTGATGTGAATACTGGTGAGAAAGTTGACTGATTTCCTTCTGTAATAACAAGTTATAAAAAGGGCAGAGTAAATCCTCACCTCATCTGAAAACATACAAACATGGATGAATGGTTGCACGTTTTGCAGGTGTAGTGTGAGGTGTGAGGGGCTGTGTATATGTCTCATGCCAGCTTTGAATGTGAAACTTGCAACCTTTTGTAATTCAATACATTTTTGAAGAGCATTATTGCTGTCTGTAAGTGAAAGTCCACTAAGTACACAGACCGTGGAAACCTAGCCTGATTGCCATCGACTTTCAAAGCTCTGCGAGACTTTGGTCTGACCAAGAGCCCGTATAACAAACTTTTTCAAAGTGCATGGTTGACCTGCCTCCCTGAAATGCCTTGGCTACTTTGTCGACTGGCTACTGGTTGATGTTAGAAAATGCTGTGCCGAAGCAAAACCAATCCAACCCTAACCACTCTTTCCTCTGACGTATGTGACGCGAAGGGAATTGCTTGAACAGGACTGAACACAGCAATGCCAAAGGTGTTACATCACTGGGAGGGCGTGCCAGGCTAGTGGAAACCATAGAAAGGCTCAAAGTAGCTTCACACTTTTTTGATACTATAATGACGGTTCCTTCTTCCTACTTTTAATTTCCCATTTATTCACATCTATTCCCCTGATTGAGGGCATGCTATTGGCTGCTGAAATTGACCTGGCTGACCTGAATTCCTGTTTAGAGGAAGTGAAATGTTTGGTGGCCAGCGTGGTTCAGTCCGTCGGGTGGATTGAGTTTAAAGGAGAAATCCGGTGTGATATGGACAGAAAGTATATTGCAACATCATGAAAAGTTCAAACATTTGCCGAGAGCAGAATTTTGATATGTTCGTACAGGCCCGAGAAGACCACTTGCTAGTTGTAGCTTCTGGGGCTCATGGTAACATGCTCCAAATGTCACCACAAAAAAAATAAAATAAAATGAAACACCTTAACACATAGCACTGTAATGTGTATGACTACAAACAACTTAGTAAGTTGGAAGTTGTTGAAATTTGACTGAAGTTGTCCTTTAATTCAGATGCAGTGCAGTGTTCATTCACTATGTTGTAACAAATGCTTTTGTCCCGATCGCTATCTAGTGCAGTTAGCTGGCTACTGCAAAAGGGCTATGCCTTAATTATTCCGATCTTTCACTATAATTATAAAGATCTTATAATCAGTTGGTATAATGGCTCTGACTCACCTCTAAAGACTTCAGGTAGTCTCCGTCGTCATCCTTAAAGCGTCTCTTCACGAACATCTGAATGGCCAAGGAGTGGATCTGCTGGTGTTTAGAGGTGATGTCTTTAAGCTTTACAGGGAAGGACTGTTTCAGCTCCTCCATGCCACTCCGGTACACCCCAATCCCATCCTCAACTGCAGCTTCATTCTCAATCTTTGAGATGGCCTCTACTGCATTCTCCAGACAGGGCATGCCACCATTGGAGATGGTCTCCACATATGTCTGGACTAGGTGACCTAAAACTTAATGAGGCATCCACAGATTTGTACAAATTCCAGACTTAAACGCTTTGTAAATGTGTAGGTTGGTTAAATGTGAGAGGCAAGAAAAACATAAACTAAGAATCAGTAAAGACTGCGTATTTATGGAGCCTGGTTTTTATAAAAGCATATTTTTTATGCAGTTTATCCAATTGTCCATGACAATGTTAGGCTACATGTTATGCAAAATGCAGACATCCCAACTCTCCCAGAACGTCTGTGAGTCTACCGGATTTTTCTAGTGGCTCACGGACGACCGCGAGTGATGTAAAATATCCCGCGAGCTGAGAAATAACGCCTTGCACTGTCGCTGTAAAATCCCTTTGAAGTGGAGCAGCGCAAATGAGAGGCAGTGACACAGAGGCGCAATGGAGATAGAGTTCCCGTGTAGTAGGCTATTTATGAAGATACCTAAACAGCCTTTGTCTCTGTCATCATCAAATCACTTTGTCATCAAATCACTTTGTCAGTAAAACGAGTTTCTTAGGGCAATTGGAAATAAATAAAGCATTTGAGCCTAAAGAATGCTCATGCATTGTAGGCATAGCATGATGCTGTTTTGCTTGGTAGAAATATGTAGCCTAGAAAATATTTCCCTTCCTTTTTTTAAGACAGCTGATCAGAGTTAACAGTTTAGGATATTTTAAGTTGCAATGCATTTGAATAGCTTATGGGATCATGTATACCAAACAAAAGGCTAGTTATGGAGTTATTAGAAATTAAATAAATTAGAATTTAATAATAGATTAGAGACACTGTAATACTGGGGTTTACTGAGTTTCTGTAGGTTGGGATGTCTGAAAATGTATATTTCAGTTTAAATGCACAACAAAAATGTATTGTCCACAAAAAAAATTGTTGAAAATAAACCAAAATAATAAAGGCCCGCTATTGAATGAAGCAATTAACTAAACAAAAAACTAGTAAGTGTCATTTTTTACCAATTAGAGCAATACAACTGCAGCGTAGAAGGGTGTTTTTTTCTCTTGAGGGCGCCGTGGCTTACAAACAAAAAGGTTGATTTGATGGTCAAAATTTACAGGATTTTTGTCAGACACAGGTGACAACCCTAATTGGGACCGGGGATTTGGGCGACAAAAGTGGCAGACCACTTGGGCGATGAAATCAAGTTAAACTTCGGTTAACTTTATGTAATGAGCTATGATGCGGTTGGGCGATTACCAATCAGAATGTCGATTTACTGGGGAGATGCCTGTAGAGAAGCAGGATCGAACGTTTGAAAGCTAATGTCGTGGGCAAATTTGCCGTTTTGGTTGCTGTGCTCAAGCGATGTTTCTTGGGAGAGTCTTGGCGACTCTTGGCAATTTATCGGTCTCGGTCTGAACGCACAGTAAGCATAGTGTTTTTATGTTGAGTTTATGTTCTGTCTTGACTTACTTGTTCCAGTGGGACCTTTTTAAAATTGTTATAATGACTCAGGGATGTAGTTTGGGTTTTCCCTTGGGAGGGGGGAAAATGTTGTGTCTGTTGGACAGTTTCATGGCAGTCGGGGGGTTTTACGTACGTGAAAGAAAGGAATGAACATTGCGGATCTGCACCTCACTGTGCCTGTTTAAATGCACCCCTGGCACACATTAGTCTGACTGGTTGCCAAACTAAAATCACAAGTGATATTTAGTCTGGAGACCTACCTTTTCTCTGCTTTTCTCGTAGCGTCCTTTTCTCGAGTCGTCATTTATGATTGTCCAAAGCCGATTATTGGGCTACGAATGTCTATCATGAGCGTCCGTACATAGCTCAGAGCCAATACTAGAGCCACCACGTGACGTAAAATGCAATCGAGGGCTGCGCTAGTCCCTTTATGTTCTGTGATTGGATACTGAAAGCAGGCGAGAAAATCGGCCAAGGTCACCATGCTGCTTTGCAGAGTGAAAAGACATTGAGCACGCAAAAGAGCAAGAGAACCCCCAGGCTAGGCACACATAACAGTGGAGGCATTCTTTGGAACAACAGAGTATTCCTGCCATTTGGAAAAGCTCTATTGTGCAGTGGCAGTATAACTAGGAAATGTTTTGTATTGCTTTTATGCAGCTAGTTTTACAGCAAAAAGTTCCCTGGTGTAACCTGTTTTTAGATGTTTAAATAGTCATAAAAATACATCAAATTCAAGAAAATACAATTTCTATCAATTTGTTTACAAAACTGTCATGTTATGTTTTGCTTTCTCTTGCTTACCTTTGCCATTGGCCTTGTGTCCATCCTTTAGCAATTTCACTTCGCTCACTTCAAATACAAACTCACAAAATTCAGCAGAAGCTTTCAGAAAACCAGGTGCAAGTTCTTCTGGTTTCAAACTCTCCAAGCGATCCATATTATCAGGATGAGTTGGCAATGGGAATGTGAAACACTTCCGAGTTGGAAAATAATTCCGAATACACAGTCTTGGAAGGTTATACTTTGTCACAACCTCAGAGACTCCTTGAAAAGAATTAAAATATAAGTACATTAGGAAGTATATTCCGATATTTATCAGTTTATCTCTCTTTTCTGGAGTCTTCATATAAATCCCTTTGTTTTAAGTAGGAAGACTGATTGCTCTTTGACAGTAGCCTACTTCACCACCCATGCTCAAAGTTAAAGTGGCCTGGTGTGTGCAAGGTTTCAGAGTCAAATATGGAGTGGCAGTTTATTAGCCAGGCGAATGCTACTCATTTCATTTTTTCCTCCAGATAGTCAGGGACAGTATAATGCAGTTTCGTTTTCACCGAGACAAATCTGTGTGGGCCAAATTCAGCGAACGAGGAGTGAGAAACTAAAGCCACGACATTGTGCCCGGACTAACCTCAAGTTAAAGGAAAGCTCCGGAGTAAGTTAAGGCCCTGTTGCACAAGCCTTCTAACAGCAATGTATTTCGCATGGAATGAAAGAATTTGGACCAGCATAGACTTAATGCTAAACACATTACAATGAGTCAACGGCACCTCAGATCTTACTTTCGGTTTCGAATAATGAAGATCCATTAATTCAGTGTAAAGTGCTTGTTCGCTTCTGCGTTCGCGTTCGGTCTATGCTGTTCCAAATTATTTTGTTCCACTCCCTAACTAGTGCATTTGGCAGGCTCGTTCGGCAGGGCTATGCTTGAAATCACTCCGGAGCACCTCTAAGTTAACAAAATGTTTTTATATGCGTTTTAAATGAACCGTAGCAAAATGTTTCAAAACATGGTATAGCGCCCTCTAGAGAGGAAATGATTGCCATTGGAGATGTTTCAGATGCTTTGCAAAAAGTGAAATGATGTGAAAGCGGATGATCAAATCAGGCTAGAAGTTTATACACTACTGTGAGGTACCTGAAAAATGGCAAATAAAATGCGTCAGGGTATTTTGCTACGATTATCTAGAACACAACTAACCACTTTTTACGGGACAGATTTGTTCCGTATTTCAGTGAGAAATTATGTGTTCCTTATTGAAGTAATAAGGAACGCATTTTGTTCCGTATTTTTGAGGCTCAGGGAGAAAAAAATTTGAACCAGAGAGATAAGTACTATGAAGTTGCTATGAAGATTGTGCTACGTTATTTTGAATGAGAAATGTAAAGGCTGAAGGAAAACTTCCGGTTTCTATGAAATCTCGGTTCTCCGAGGGAACGGAGTGAGACACAGCTCACATAAGGGGAACTAGATGCATGCATCTAAGTCGCTGAAACATATTAAATCAAGCCTTTTAGGCAGGCAACGCCAGGCAGGGGAGGAGCCTGACTCCGCCCGAGCCCAAAGGGTATATAACCCACTGCCCCGCGTTGCCACCCTCACAGCAAGTTGCTTTCAGAACGAGCGCGCATTTAAGGGACAGCACTGAGCTGTGTCTCACTCCGTTCCCTCGGAGAACCGAGGTTTCATAGAAACCGGAGGTTCTCCTTCGGTCACTTCGTGAGACACAGCTCACATAAGGGGATGTAGAAAAGGTCCCAAAATGCGAGAAGCCCAACACAGCTTGCTGTTTAGTCTAGTGAACCAATAGGCGAAAACTAGGCCTACCTGGCACTAGATCCTGATGACAAGACACACTGAGAAAACGAAGGCGCTGTAACATCCAAGCGATAAAAGCGTACAAAGGTATGGGGATTAGCCCAGTTAGCAGCTGAACAAATCTGCCTCATGTCTAAACCCTGAAAAGAAGCCCAAGACGCTGCCATGCCACGCGTGGAATGTGCGCGCAGCTGAGGCAAACCAACACCCTTCGTCTCATAGGAGGATTTGATAGCCTCCACAATCCAGTGTGACAGACGCTGCTTTGACAAGGCCCGACCTCTAGCGGGACGCGCAAAGCACACAAATAGCTGGTCAGTGGACCTAAAAGCTTTTGTCCTGTCCATGTAAACACGCAAAGCTCGTACTGGACATAGGGTATGGAGCCTCCGCTCCACATCTGAGGAGAATGGTGGAGGACAAAAGGCTGACAACTCAATAGCAGTAGAATGAGTAGCAGACACCACCTTAGGTACAAAGGCAGGGTTTGTCTTTAGAAGCACCCTAGAATCATCCGCAGCAAACTGCATGCATAATGGGCTCACTGAAAATGCCTGCAGCTCACTCACTCTTTTAGCTGTAACCAGGGCTAAAAGCAAAGCTACCTTATATGAGAGAAATTTTATGTCTACATCATGCAGGGGCTCAAACGGATGATCACAGAGAGCATCCAACACCAAGGGAAGATCCCACTGTGGGACCAACGGCCGTGAGACGGGTCTGAGACGGAGAACCCCCTCAGGAAACGGGTAGCTAACGGATGTGCACCCGGAGACACACCATTAAAACCCATGTGGCACGCCGAAATAGCAGCCAAATAACCCTTCAAGGTGGAGTGGGCCTTGCCCTCCTCAAACAGTCCTTGCAGGAAAGATAAAATTGCTGCAATGGGACATTGGATAGGCACGAGACCCTTACCGATGCACCATGTCTCAAACTTCTTCCATTTCAATCTGTATAAGCTTGTGGTGGAAGACGCTCGGCATCCCTGAATAGTGGCAATGACCGCTGGGTCAAACCCGTCGGACCTCAGCCTGTCTGCTTCAGGGGAAAGGCCCAAAGATTCCACAACTCTGGTCTGGGGTGGAAAATCTCCCCTCTCGCCTGTGATAGCAGGTCCCGTCGTATCGGCAGGGGCCAAGGCTCGCCCCAAAGTAGCTCCACTATCTCTGCAAACCAGGCTTTCCCCGGCCACTTCGGAGCAATTAGTATCAGGGTGTGCTTCCCCTGTCTCACTCTGGCTAGTGTGCCTGGAATGAGATCCACTGGTGGGAATGCATAAAGAAGCCCGCTTGGCCAGGCATGGGCCAATGCATCCACCCCCAGAGGCGCCGTCTGATCTGTAATTGTATAATACAGCTGACATTGCGCGTTTTCGTGCGAGGCGAATAGATCGACGCGGGCTTCGCCGTAGCGGTTCCAAATCATTCTGATGACCTCGCGGTGAATGGTCCACTCGGATGAGCGAGGATTTCCCCGAGACAGGAGATCCGCCCCCCTGTTTAGGCACCCCGGGACATAAGTGGCCCGCAGGGATAACAGGTGCTTGCTGCTCCACAGCAGTAGGGTCTTCGCCAGGTTGTGCAGCTTCTGAGAGCGTGTGCCCCCTTGGCGATTTATGTACGCTACCACTGTGGTATTGTCTGTTCGCATCAGGACATGTGTGCCTCTCAGATACCTCAGGAAGTGCTGCAGAGCAAGAAGTACGGTGTACAACTCCAGAACATTTATGTGGAGCTGACCCTGGGCCGTTGACCACACCCCATTCACAGCCCGTCCCTCGTGAACAGCACCCCAGCCTGTCAGTGATGCATCCGTGGTAACCACCTTGCGCCTGACCACATTGCCCATGGGCATGCCCCTGGAGAGGAAGTTGTGAGACTGCCACGTGTGCAGAGCAGAGACACATCGCTGCGTCACTAGAACTCGTCTCGATAGATGATCGTTGCGTGCGGGGCTGAGAGGTAGGGAAAGCACCCATCTCTGAAAATCCCTCATGTGCAACATACCCAGAGGGACCACCATGATTGTCGACGCCATGAGGCCGAGAAGGCGAAGGCAATCCCGGAAACGCACTTTGCGTCCTCTGTGAAAGAGAGACAGGCAGATATTGAAAGACTGAATTCTCTCTGCCGTCAGAGAAGCTTTGTATGTCAGAGAGTCTAATGTGAGCCCCAGGAAAGCAATGCGCTGTGTGGGGACGATCACACTCTTCTGCATGTTTATTGTGAAACCGAGTTGAACCATGTGGGAGAGGAAAAGCTGCGTCTGCTCTTGAGCTGCCTGCTGAGAGCTCGCGCAAATAAGACAGTCGTCGATAAAGTTCAGGATCCTGAGACCTGCCTGCCTGAGTGGAGAGAGAGCTGCCTCTGCCACTTTTGTAAAGGTCCGAGGGGATAGTGCAAGGCCAAATGGGAGGGACTGAAACTCGTAAGCGACGCCTTCGAAAGCAAAACGGAGGAATTGTCTGTGAGCCTCGTAAATGCCAATATGGAAGAACGCGTCCTTTAAGTCCACTGTTGTGAACCAGTCTCCTGGGCGTATGGAAGCTAACACCTGACGGTGTGTTACCATTTTGAAGGTGTACCGACGTAAGTGCTTGTTTAGGGCCCTCAGGTCTAGTATAGGACGCACACCTCCCCCTTTTTTGGTACTATGAAATAGCGACTGTAAAAACCGCTCTGGGCTTCCGCTGCTGGGACAACCCTGATGGCTTTTTTCTGCAGTAACACATTTATTTCCTCCCTCAGAACATGCACTGACCGTTCCGGAACGTGGGTCATGACCACGCCACGGAACCTGGGTGGCCTTTTGGCAAACTGCAGCTTGTAACCCCTGCATATTGTTTGCGAAACCCAGGGTGTAGTTACAATGGCCTGCCACAGGGGGGCAGCAAAGGCTAAACTGTTGGCCTGATGCACCTGTGGGGCCATGGGAGGTTTTGGGGGCAGAGGAGGAGACAGTTGTGCAGAGACCATGCCCTGAGGGGAACGAGGGCTTATAAGGTCTGAACGCTGATGTAGAAGGGACATATGCAGTGCTTCTGACATCGTGTGTGTGCTTAACTGTGGAACTGATGTGCTCCTTTTTAGTTTTTTTTTAACGGGAGCAAACATAACTGATGGGGAGCATGTCTGTGTGTGTGCTCGCAACCAAACTGAGAAATGGCTCTGTCTCGTAGAGGAGCCATATGTATTTGTCGGGGGGCAGTAGGGCTGATGAGCCCTGGCCCACACCCGTTTACGGAGGGCAAGCACGCTAGGCCTGCCTCTTCTTGCGCTTCAGAGGCACAGTGGGTGGCGGGGCAGTGGCGGTGGCCACAGCGGATCTTGGGACGAAAGGCTGTCTAGCCCAAGGGTTTTGCCGCCGTGGGCCTGAAGCTGGGGCCTGCTGCTGTGGCTGCTCCCTCTTAGGAATGGTCCAAGCAGGCCTGCTTGTGGAGGGCCTCTGCGTGGGAGCCGGCGGAGCAGGGGGTCCTGGCCGGTGCTTCCGTGGCAGCAATGCTCTGAGGGCTTCCCCTTGTTTGACTTTGGCCTCAAAGGCCACCTGCATGTCAGAGACCGCTGGACCAAACAGACCTGTGGGGGCAACGGGCTGATCTAAAAAATGCACTCTGTCTTTGTCAGCCATGTCAGACAAATTAAGCCAAAGGTGCCTCTGAGCCACCACGGCAAGACCCATGGTCCGGCCGGTGGACTGGTTAGAGCAACGTGTTGTGCGCATAATATAATCAGACACCGTGCGTATCTCTGCCCATATTTCCTTGACAGGTTCACCCCTCTCTAGCAAGGCTGACATATCCTCCTCTAGTTCCGCAAGGTAGGCCAATAACATGGACACTGTGTTTTGGGCTCTAGCCGTCTGGGCCGCGGACCTATAAATTTTATCCAGCGTAGCAGCCGAAAAACGCGTCTGCTTACTGGGTAAGAGTGGGTTAGGCCTAATGCCAGTGTTGGCAGATGGAGCCAAATGGCTGGCGAGGGACTGCTCAACACGGGGGCAGTCACGCCAGGTTGGATTAGCGGCCTTTTCCATGTCCTGAAATAAATGAAAACCTAGAACAGGGACCCTAGCCGAGTACGGTTTGTTCCAGGTTTTCATCACGTCCTCGACGCAGTCAGGGAAAGGTGGAATTTTATGCTGTGACGAAGATTGCATCACTGGCAAAAATTTACCGTCCATACGGTTCCTTTTAGGCGGTGCGGGGGTGTAGGCCAATCCACCCCAAGACGCACAGCGGCTCTGCGGCAGGTGTCCAAAAAATCTGGACCTGCATGAGACGTGGTAGGTGACTGAAGAGGGGAGGATGAGGCCAAAGGTGGGCTCCCATCCTCCTCCTCCTCAGGTTCACCATCCATTTCCTCCTCAGAGGCTAAAATGGATAATGAATCCTCATCCCGAGTGGGGGCAGAGACCGTAGCCTCAGTTAGGGATTGCCCTCCAACACCAGCAGGCACCTGGCTGGGAGGGAGAAGCAATGGCCAATCAGGGTCAAGGTTGTCATTGATTGACAGTGGGAAGTCAGATAAAAGCTCGTCGGGCTGATCGGTGGCACCGGAGCAACTAGCCTTTAATAGCTCAACACGTGTGTGCAAGGAGGGGAGGTCCATGCTAGCACAGTGCTGGCAAGCTGCAGGGTTAGCTAACCCCGTCAAAGCATGTTGGAGACCCAGGCAGTTCAAACACGCTGCATGAGAGTCCCGTTTATCGATCGCGAAACCGCATGCATTAGGGCACTGGCGATATTTGCGAGATGACTTTGAGCGACGCATCATGCACGATCGACCACGCTCGGGGATAGTAACGAGTGTCCCCAACAACTAGCTAGCTGCAGCAAGAATGGCTAAGTAGCAGAAGGAAGAGGGGGAGACTAGCTAACAGAGCTCACCCGAAAATTGCGGGTTAAAACTGTGCAACTATCGAATATACACTTATGGCAAAAGTGGCCAGAAGGGATGTTCGGATAGTGGGGATAGGTAAAAAATAAAAAAATAAAAATAAATAAAAGTCGCCTTCACAGATGCTAAACGCTACGACGACGCCCCAGAGAGGAGTTGTAAGCTCCGCTGTTAGGACCGTTAAGCCGAAGTAACGCAATAGCTACCTAATAAAAGCGAAAAGTATTGAATTCCGATCTCGGTCAGCTTGATTAAGAATCGCGAGTTCTGAAACAACTAGTTGTGAGGGTGGCAACGCGGGGCAGTGGGTTATATACCCTTTGGGCTCGGGCGGAGTCAGGCTCCTCCCCTGCCTGGCGTTGCCTGCCTAAAAGGCTTGATTTAATATGTTTCAGCGACTTAGATGCATGCATCTAGTTCCCCTTATGTGAGCTGTGT